>LVTN01000060.1:165920-247759 GCA_001649415.1 Musa itinerans | reverse complement strand
CTGCATGTCTTACTTTCATCATAGTTAATCCTGCACACTTATAACAAAACTTCGATCGAGACAATTAATCCTAAGCAATTAACCAAGTTGTCCGGCATATCATTGGTCCCTTGACGCTTCATCCGATTCTTCGGCGCATCGTCCTCTCTTGCGGCCTATTGCCCAATCGGCCAGTTGACTCCGTAACTCCGATATCCTTGGCGTAATATTCGCTCTTCTTGGCTCGATGCCCGAATCCACGGCCCAAAGCCTTCCGTCAATACGTCGACCGATCCACCGGCCCGACGTCCAATATTCTGACATGTTCCTCCAGCCCAACATGATTTTCCTGCTTTAATTGCCTCATCATGATCAAAATATCCTGCGTCACTCTTAAATCATAAACATATATCAAGTGATTTCATCGTCAAAATATAAGTTTCAACCGTCATAACTTGATTACAACAAGATTTCTATCGAAGTCACGAAAAGGCTTATATCTCGTTTAAAAGTTAGTAGACATGCATGCATTGTGAGCTAGAAAACTATAAGAAGTTCAGGTATTTAATATTAGTTTAGTAGACAGTCATACATTGCTTTACATATTGTTATTGGTAAAACAAAAAATTAAATGTTTGAGAGATGATACATTCACTTTAAATGCTACACGCTACTTGGTTGTGGTATGCCTAATGGATACTGTATTAAGTACCCGAAATGATTGGACACCACATGACGTGTCTTGGTTGACTAACCACAGTAATCATATCATTTTCAGGGTGAGAACACGCAAATACACTTGTGACCTTAACAATTAATATATTCATAAAAAAATAATTAAATGGCACTTCAAATGTTTTTGTCTTAGGTGTCACCCTATAACAAAACATTTTGATTGAGTTAGACATAGCTGCGTCAACTATGTCTAGTACTTTGAATAATATATGGATATATTACGTGCAAGAGAAGGTTTTTTCTTATCCTTGATGGATATTTCACTAGGCGACACTTTATCAAAATGAATATATTACGTGCAAGAGAATGTTTTATTGTTTTAATAAAACACATCATATGTGAGATACTTTAGATGATTTATTTTTTTTAAATGAATATATTATGCAAAGGGGTGTGCTTTATAAGATTTTATTTTTGTCTTAGATAAACGCATCATAAGAGACACTTTAATCGCATTGAGCATTTTAGATGTTTTTTTTTATCTTAAACTTTTTTAGCTATATTGGATAATTTAGATTTTTTTTTATTTGAGTGAAAGTAGTATATGAAAAGCACTTATTGGGTCATCGTAGAAACTTCAAAAAAAAATATCTTTGATTAATATCATACTTAAAAGGAACACTTAAAAACCATATTAGGTGATAAAAACATAAATAAACCTTTCATATAATAATGTTGTCAATATTAACAAAAGTGAAAGGATTACGATGGTGAAAAAAACTTTTAATTTTTTTGAAAAAAAATGTGAACATGACCATCTTTAAGGCGATTGACTTATGGAAATCACGAGTTTAGTGATGCTTAGTTTGTCAACATGACCATCTTTTTAGATGATCAACTTAAAGGGTGAAGCTAACTCGAGGATTGGCAAACTTGGCAAAGTCTCCGACTTAATTGACATGATTGTCTTTAAAAAAACAATTGACCTAGAGATTGTTTGTTGTTAGCACCAGTGAGGGAAGATCTAAGCATCTTTTGACTTTAAGGTCACATTGTCTTTAAAAAAACAATTGACCTAGAGATCGTTTGATTGTCTTTAAGGTCATCCGAATTTGCAATAGTATATCTTTAGTGAATAGTTGTCATGTTTTTATTTTTATCAAATAGAGTCGGATTCCCCATGGATTATTTACCATTATGTTCGGTGTCCTATTCATGAGGTGAGTGTTCATAAATATGAAAGACTTCTTGAGATGTAAAAGGGGTAATGTGAAAAATGTAATTTGTCTTTAAATAACGTTGTCTTTTTTTTTCTCTCTAATATGATGGCTTTAATTGTTATCCATTAATTTGCCATTAATAATAGGTTAAGATACATAGTTAGGCATTTTTTTTGGCAATCAATCATAGAAACCATGATGGTCTTGGATGGTTTATACAGGCATGAATTAGTAATAAATGTAGTGGATTGTCATCGAGTTTTGTTATGATTTTTTTCGGATAGAACTCTACTATCAATTGTTAAAAAATGTTATTGATACAAGAGAAATATGTGAGTATCATTTCACGTTATTTTATTTTAAGTGATTGAAAATTTTGAAGATATTGTGTCTCAATTGATTTGAAATTGTATGTATTTTATTCAGATATGATAGTATGAGTATTTCTATTTATTAGAAGATATTCATGTATGATGGAAGATTAAAAAAGATGGGTAAAAGAATAGCCTCATCTTGATAAATATCGAGAGAGACAGATGATATATATTCGAGTTTAATTCAAAATTTATCAATTTAAGTTTTTAAAATAAATTGATGTCTGACTCGATATATGTTAGCCAAAGTTCATAAACAAAAAAAATTGTCAAAAAATAAGACAGATCCAGAGAGAAAGAAAATTTGAGTCGATTGATATGATCTTAATAACTAGAGTCAAGCTTGCGGTGCAGACAAAATTGAAACAATTAATCCACATATAAATAGGAAAAGAATGTTAAAAGATATTTGCACCTGTTTGAGGAGAGATTGAAAAAGATAAGTAATAGAATAGTCTTATATTAATAAATATTAAATGATATGTATCTAACTCACAATATATCATCGTGGGCTTTAAATTAAATTGATATTTGATTCAATATATATTTATACTATTCACTGAGATCAATCTAACTTTATACTCGTCCTTACTCTTCTCCTAAAGTAAGAGGAGCCATAGCCTTTTTAAACCATAACATAACATTAGAGCTTTGCCAATCATAGAATAATCCTACTGTAGCCTATCATAACAAATACTAGCATATCATAACATAACATGTAGTGGAATTAAATGGAACCACAATCAAATAGAACACCAAGATATACGTGGAAAACTCATTCAATGTGAAAGGTAAAAATCACATGACAAACTAGAGATAATCAACTATAATAATAATAAATATACAAATCTCAATCTCTTGCCCAAAACCCTAGCAACAATCACAAGAGAATAACTGAGATACAAAGATCACGTCACTGTGCATAATATTTAAATCCTCCATAATTCTCCCTAAGTAATCACAGTAAAAATCTACTATAGATTTGATCTAACCTGAGATGAGAACACTGCTAAATGATTGAGAACAGTCTCTCTGCGTTGTCCTTGTCTTCTTCCTTTTCTTTCTCTTGTTTTTCTATTTTTTTCTCCTCCTTTTCTTTGGAATCACGTGACTGCAGCCTTCTATTGCTGTCTTTTTCTATCAATTTTCTGCCTTCCAAATACAGTCATCCACTCTTCCCTAACTTTAATCTAAGAGTAGATCGAAGGGGTGTGGGTTGTGGACTAATAAAGCCCACCATGGGCTAATTATGGGTTGTCAGCCCAACAAACATTAGAGTTTTGACAATCATATGCATTAACATACTTGCACGACAGCGGCCTCCATGGTCACCGATGACATGATCAACACTCCAAATTTGAGCTCCGTTTCCCTCCCAACTTGAACTAATTCGAGATGATTCTTCGCTGTTCACAGTAGCCGCGGAGAAATTATGGGATCATTTTCCCAATAAAATTGTATTAATTCTTAATTTTGAAGAGGTCTCCGATTCAAATTCTTGGATGACGTATAAGACCGAATGGTGAATCTTGCACTCCATCGTTCTTTTAGGGAAATATACCTAAAACGAGGCATAGCAACATGGTGGGACAGTGCCCTTATTTTAAGAACCATCCATCCCCATATTGTCGTCATTCGACGATGCTACTACTTTTTCCTTGTCCCCATTCTCGACTCAATGTTAATTACTAGAGCATGATCCTTAACCTATTACTATAGCATGATAACATAGGAATTATCAAATGTTTTTAGCTGTATATTTGCAACCATAGATAGGAACCTCGACGGAGATCATGTTGCACCATTCCCAATTAGAATCACTCTACTGATATGAAGGGTTTGAACAAATCCCTCCTTCCTCGGAGCATTCTCAATCAGAGCGAGTCATCGTCCCTTTCTTATCAGTGAACGAAGCAAGTCATGTATATTAAGCATGTCTGTTGTGGAAGGTAGCGATCTTGCCTACTCGATGTCGTTTTCCACAACAACAATGGCAGAGAACCGGAAAGCAAGGGCATAGCAGCGGTGCAATAATAGAATAAGGTGTGAGGAAAGTGTTGCTTGAGGCTTCTTCTCATGTTGCCTGATGGTTGTACACAACAACAAAGCAGCGTCACCTTTTAGTCTTCTCCCGGACAGGTGTGTCCGACCGAATGAAACTGATATCCATTACAACATACATGATAATGAATGCTTCTTCACATTTCCCATGCCACAATAGCCTTTTGGATGCAAATGTCTTGGTCGTCCAGCTTGGTGTTCGTCGAACGATTGAGAATAAAACTAAGTTGCTCGGTAATGAAACAGCAGCAAAAGGACTAACATCATAACTCTTTAGGTCATATGAGCAGGTTAATTTGGATCCTTCCATCCATGGTCAAGAAGCACATCACCTGAAATAGGCAAAGCCTGCCTCATCACTGTGTTTTTTGTTACTTGGAGACCGGTGGGGGTTCGTTGGTGGCCGTCCGTTGCCTATCGAGGAGTTCCCTGGCCAATGCCTGGAGATCGCCACCTCCAAACCCAGAGCTCTCAGAAAGGTTCCTCGTGCTGGTGTTGAGCTGCTGCTGAAGAGGCCATGGTGGCTGGACCAGAGGGTCAAACAGTGCCGACAGGTCCACGGTGGAAGGCAGGCTCGCGGCCGATGGTAGGTCGGATATCGAGAAGGGCATCGATGCCACGAGCGACGGCGGAGGGGGTGGCGGAGGAGGGGACGGCAGCTCCAACGTGGCCAGATGGGCTTGTAAGTAGGACAGCTCTGCCTGCAGGTTGACTACCTATTTAAAGCACAACGATTCGATTACTCCACAAATGTAGTTAGATCGAATCATGGTCGGTGTAACAATCGATCACGATAAAGAAAGCATATCGACGATCGGTGGTGACTGCAGTGATGGAGATGAAAGCATGCACGATGTTGCTAGAACAGTAAAATTCCAACTTGTCAGTGTACCAGAGGATAAGTTCGATCCGAACCCAATGCCACGTAAGTTTATATCATCATAGGATCCAGAAGAACACAACAATAGTAAGATTGAAATGCTTGAGAAAAGAGAGTTATCCGTCGGAATGAAATCGAGCCAACCAAATTAGATCATCATCCGTTTGCAGAGTTCCTACCACAACGATACTATGCATGCAAACCGTATCGGAGATGGTGTGGACACAAAATTAACACCAGTGCGGGGGTATGCACCTGTTGTTGGAGGGCGAAGATGTGAGCGACGCAGCCGTAGACGGGGTCGCGGAGGCGCGCCTGGGCCTCGTAGCAGATGGTAACGACGGCATCGAGCCTCTTGTGGGCGGGGATGTGGAGAAGGAGCTTCGACACGTTGCTGGCGCCGAACACCTTGTGCACCGCCGCAAAGTGGGCCGCGCCTTGCTCGGAGTCGAAGTAAGGCGCAAATATGCACCCCGTCACACACTTCCTCCTCAGGAACTTACACGCCCCGCATGGTCCGGTGCCACCACCCGCACTTCCACCTCCCCCTGATCCGCCGCCGCAGCCGCCACCGGCGCCCCCACTTCCTCCCCCCAATACTCCCACACTAGGGCTTTTGCCACTCATATCACCTGATTGCCTCCTCCTCCTTTTCCCTGCTTTCTGTTTACTTTCAGGTTGGTGTCCTAATCATACAAGATGAATTGATTGCTTCGGTAGTGAAAGGATTGAGGATGGACAGAAGAAAACAAAGGGAAGTTATAAGATTGATGGATAGGGAGGGGGAGGGGGGGGTGTTAAAATGGTGTGAGGGGAAGGAGGAGTTTGTCTTATCGGTAGAGGGTCGTGTTGGAGTTACTGTTTGATGCTTGTTTGTTTTTGGGTTCTCTATATTGATTACTCTTCAAAGCCACGCCAAGCAGCCAAGCCTACCCCCAACTCCCACTCCCCTCTCTCTCTCTCTCTCTCTCTCTCTCTCTCTCTCTCTCTACACTTAGCAGGTTGCGTGAAGCAAGCACGCAATGGAATAAACCCGGCCCGAGCTTTTTCCCCTATCTTTCCTCCCTCTTTTCTTGCTTGTCACTATGCAGCGCAGCAGTCTCCTCTCCCAACTGATCTACAGCTCTGCTCCTCCAACCTCCCCCTCCACGAAGCTTATGCCACCAACGCCTTCTCCTTCCCTTTCTCTTTCCCTCCAAGTATGGACCATATATAAATGGAGCTATATAGATCAGCGTGTAGCAAAGGGGTGGAAGGTGGAATTAGCGTGTCCGCGTCATGTCTCTGTATGCGTGCAGGTGGATTCCGGATGCGTAGAAGGCAAAGGACGCAATCTTCCAACTTGGACCACTCGGTTTCCATTGACCAAAATGACACCGGCGTTTAACAACTACATCATCTCACGCGACGCGGCCGTTTCACTTCCTGGCCTCCTTCTGCGACTCACATTCTTGTATGCCATGAACACGTGAGATGAGTTCTTTCGTCCGGCGAGGTAACAGTAGAAGAAGAATGGAGAGCCCCACATGTGACAGCGCGCTACTTAGCAGCTTCCATTACTGTTCCATCCCCTTTGAAAGCGTCACTTTTCCAAGATGAAGTGGAGTCCTTTTCGTGCGAGTCTTTGAGTTTCTAAGTCGGGTCTTCACTGCCGTCCATCTCTCCTTTTTTAAGGATGTCAGCCCGCTTGGTCTGTCATGATTTAGTAGGATGAAGTATAGCAGGTCCCGGTAACAAGCTTTTGGAACCTATCATGCCGGATACATATCTATATGGACCCAGACGCAAATACCAGAACCTATTTCACATGTTCCCTTTTCCTTCACCGGCGACAATGACTACAAAGAGCTCCATCACTAGTCCACGTCGGCTGCCACCAATCATACCGATCGAGGTTTCAACGCTGTTTAGCCTTCATTAAACAAAACCACCCCGTGTCGATCTTGATCTGATGCCGTGCGTCGTTGGGGCTTCGATGTGGTAATTGCAAGAGCAGGACTCACAGAGATGACATCACAGATGGCTGGGCCCCGTTCCCCCGCCGTTCGTTTCAGTAGCAACCATGCTGCTAAATGAGATATTAAGATAGGTGGAGTTTGTACCGTTTCGGCCCGACGCTCCGCTCCCTTTCCCCACTCCGATTTCTTTATTGTAGCAGTACGAGAGAGAAGCTCCTCTGCCATTCCTCCCCCCACCACCCCCGATTTTTTATTGTGGCGGTACGAGAGGAGCATAAAAAAGCGGAGTTATTTATAAATGGCAATTGTTATTACTACTGCTACAGTTGGTAACGGCGCATCCCCGCGCCGTCCGGTTCGTGTCGCGCCAGTGCCCCGTGACGGGGAAGCAGGTGCAGTACCCCACGCCTCCTGCCACGTGGTAGCCCGTCCTCTTCGGCTTCAGCGTCGCAACGTCATGTTAAGGTTTCCTTCCCCCCGCTCTCCTCCATTTAATATCTCGGCCGTTACAAGATGATAAGATGTAAGTCTTTGTTTGACCACCAGCGTAGCAATAAAGAAGAGATAAAAAGTCTGAGCGATGTGCATGCAAACGCAAGTTGATATGCGGTCTCCTCGACTCATCTAAGTCGCACGTCAATATGCTTCATAAGCCTTCTTAAGTGCCTCTTAAAATTAGACTTAGGACGTCGCCCTCGACCTCTTAGAGTTCCATGGACCCGATCACTTCTAGTAGCTCTTGTCGAAGACTCGAATAACTCGATTGCATATCCCGATTTCTTTAGTGGGAGAGAGATGTGTGTTGCATTGAATAGGGTGGCTCGCTTTATGCATTCGTGCTGTCGTCGCATTGGAATCACAACACAACGGGGGGAGGGGTAACATTGCATGACTTCCACTCCAGAATTTGTGTGGAAGGGAGTGGGCTTTAAATAAGGGTGTTGTCACCTTAAAATGGAACACTGGGAGAGTGTTGGACAAAATATTAATGGCCTCCTTGCGAAGGAGGTGCTGTGCTGGATTGGAGGGGGGGGGTGGGTCAAGGGCAGGACTCGGTTGGGTGGACCAACCCAACCTTTCCTTCCCCATGGCATGAATGCAATGGGAAGGAGGACCTACCTACCACCTAAAGTCTCAACAGCACCCTCCCCTCCCTTTTAACTCCATCCCCCGATCTCTGGCTCTGTGATGTTGCTGTCGTCCTCAGTGGAGCAGCCAAGACCGGGAAATCTAAGACCACCTTTCAGGAACACGAGGTGTTGGAAAAAGGCTTCGAGGATGCATACATGTCATGTGATTCTCTCTTTCTTCTTTGTTCTAGTCTCCATGGAACCTTTTCGGAGAACGACTGACCATTGGCTGCTTCTGCTCTGTAATGGCTTTCTTGGTCTGGTCCGGTGGTGCATAAAGGTGGGAATGACGCAAGTGTATTGTGGGTCCCCGGTGGTCAAACATCAAGGAAGACATGTTAGGACTTGACACCATGCCAAAAAGCTCTCGAGTCAAGAGTCAAACGAATGAAACCATCTGCTTTAATTTTGGAGGGTCAAGGAAACAGACATGCATCGAGTGAACTCTTTTTTTTTTTTTTTTCTTTCTTTTCTTTTTCCTGTAATATACTATATCTTAACAGTTCTCTGCTGACCTCTACTGAAACCACAGCCCGGAAAATGATCGACTTGCCCAAATGGATGATGATGGTACACCAACATGTTCTTCCAGCAACTCCTGCAGTAAAAACATGACTATTTCCTTTTTCCATGGGTTCGAAATCATCATCAAGGGATCGCTACAAAGTTTGGCTAAATTGTTGTCGTGCATCTCGGTCAGCAATGAGGTCTTCTAAATAGCCGACTGCAAGTGTGTCCCGAACCGGGTTTCATATGGAGATGTCGAAATCTGTGCTTTAGATCCCAGAGGTTGACCATACGATCCTTATCAGCGATGGTGTATGTCTCTTGCCTCTGTTGTGGCCAACATTTCTTACCGTGCCGTGGCAAGTCAAGATGGGCGTCGAGCACTAAGCTATCTCGACGTAGATAATAAGCGATAGACCTGCATATGTTAAGCATCTCTTCGTGTCGACAACAATCCATTGTCTTCTGCCGATCGATAACAGCCATGAGATTATGCCATTAATCTATAACGAATTCAAAGTGTTCAGGGACCTATACCATGTAAAGTATCTCACAACTGAGACTTCAAGGTAGATCACCTCTCCACATAAAAAATGCAAGGAACAATTGGTAATTCAGCTTATGTCTTGATTTAGTTGTTCTGAAACGATACGAGTAGAAATGGTTTACCATTATTCTGATGCTCAAATGCAGTGAAGCAATCATGTGCGTTCGAGATGAGTTCATAACGGGGATAGAAATGGTTTACGTCCCAGGAAAATATCGTTAATCATCAACAAACATTACCTCTATGCAGGTGAGAAGGCCATGTCTCAAGTAGAACATACGAGAGCAGAGTGCTTCACGGAATCTATTTGCAGGCCGTCGCAGCTTGCCATGCACCGGGCCGACCCAATTCATTTGGATGGCACAGTAATCCAGTCTAAATGGAGCTGTCCATGTACCTGCGTCGTTTCACATGCTATATGGTCAGTAGGCAGTCGAACGCAATGTCCGACCGAGTTAAGAAGGATGAGTATTGTCGTCCCGCATGCAGATTAGTAGTTGGGAATGCTGGTAGGATATTGGATGGAGGAGTAAGGAAATGATAAATACATAATACTATGATGCGAATAAAAAGATTCTTTTCGATCAAGAAAATTGATTAGTATTTAAAACAAGAGGATTGACATATAATACTTACAAGATATTCCCAATTGTATTCTATTTATCTCGTTTCATAAACTATGGTCTTATTTATAGGATCTAGTGATAACTACCTCATTCCATTATGTCACCAATGATTCAGTTAAGTATACGAACTATCATATAACTTCTAGATCATATGTCACTTCTTAAAACATATATATAACTACCTAAATAACTCATAGTTATCATCATATCCTTTATTAAGTCGAGCGCGTACACTGTACTTGCATATGGCTTGAGTAGAAGATGCAAATATGAAGTCAAACAAGTGCTTGTGTTGTTGATGATGGCATTGCTCTAGCTTTGCATCTGATTTGATACCAGTGAATTATACCAGAAGTTACTCGAAGAAAGAAAAAAAGGGTTTAATTCGGAAACACACGGCTTCAGAAACTCACATGCATGTCTGTCCTTGGAACGCACGACCTTTTTCCAGTGTCCTAATGCAGAGGAAAACAATAATGGCCGTCATCTGATAGGTGTGAAGGGACGCCCCTGCGGCTCGGCGATTCAAATGGTTTCGAGCGGCAGCAGAACGGCTCAGTCCCCATTCTTAGTGCGTTGCGTAGTCCCCATTTCGAACTTGGTTCTTGTTTTCGGCGTTCCCGGTTATAGATTGTTGACACGGACACACACACACATACAGTGTTCCTTCGAGTCGAAGTCACGTTGAAATTTGAATCGCTTCCCATCTTCTCTCTTCTGTAACACACGGGACACGTATTCATGTTCATGGAAATGCCAGCGAACGAGCGGACAAAGTGCCTGCCGACCACGGAATTGGACTCTGAAAAAGCTGGTTCAGAAGCGAGAAACGAGGTATAAAGAACGCAGATTAAAAAGAGATGTTGGAACAGCAAAAGTGTACGGACCAAAATGAACCCGGAGGGGGAGGGGGGGGTGGGTCAAGGGCAGGACTCGGTTGGGTGGACCAACCCAACCTTTCCTTCCCCATGGCATGAATGCAATGGGAAGGAGGACCTACCTACCACCTAAAGTCTCAACAGCACCCTCCCCTCCCTTTTAACTCCATCCCCCGATCTCTGGCTCTGTGATGTTGCTGTCGTCCTCAGTGGAGCAGCCAAGACCGGGAAATCTAAGACCACCTTTCAGGAACACGAGGTGTTGGAAAAAGGCTTCGAGGATGCATACATGTCATGTGATTCTCTCTTTCTTCTTTGTTCTAGTCTCCATGGAACCTTTTCGGAGAACGACTGACCATTGGCTGCTTCTACTCTGTAATGGCTTTCTTGGTCTGGTCCGGTGGTGCATAAAGGTGGGAATGACGCAAGTGTATTGTGGGTCCCCGGTGGTCAAACATCAAGGAAGACATGTTAGGACTTGACACCATGCCAAAAAGCTCTCGAGTCAAGAGTCAAACGAATGAAACCATCTGCTTTAATTTTGGAGGGTCAAGGAAACAGACATGCATCGATGGAACTCTTTTTTTTTTTTTTTCTTCTTTCTTTTCTTTTTCCTGTAATATACTATATCTTAACAGTTCTCTGCTGACCTCTACTGAAACCACAGCCCGGAAAATGATCGACTTGCCCAAATGGATGATGATGGTACACCAACATGTTCTTCCAGCAACTCCTGCAGTAAAAACATGACTATTTCCTTTTTCCATGGGTTCGAAATCATCATCAAGGGATCGCTACAAAGTTTGGCTAAATTGTTGTCGTGCATCTCGGTCAGCAATGAGGTCTTCTAAATAGCCGACTGCAAGTGTGTCCCGAACCGGTTATAGATTGTTGACACGGACACACACACACATACAGTGTTCCTTCGAGTCGAAGTCACGTTGAAATTTGAATCGCTTCCCATCTTCTCTCTTCTGTAACACACGGGACACGTATTCATGTTCATGGAAATGCCAGCGAACGAGCGGACAAAGTGCCTGCCAACCACGGAATTGGACTCTGAAAAAGCTGGTTCAGAAGCGAGAAACGAGGTATAAAGAACGCAGATTAAAAAGAGATGTTGGAACAGCAAAAGTGTACGGACCAAAATGAACCCGGGCTTGTGTTCCTCACACTGCAATCCCAAATACCCTGTGCAACTCGTATAACATAAACGTCAGTAGAAGACCGAAATAGTACGCAATTATGTTGTGTCCGCTCTTCTTCTGGTCATTGCCCAACAAGTTCTTAGTCTTCGTCTCGATGGAAGTAGCGTGAGTCGGGGCCAATGGATTTGACCAAGGTCGCTCTGAACGCGTCGAATCCATGACACGTAGCCCGAAAACTTCTAGATTAGTCGCGAATGTCGGGCTTGACCTGATGATCTTTGCGTCCGGTCAGATCCAAACTACATGGAATCGAACTATCGAGAGGACAGAAGACCATGGAGTTATGGGCCCCTGACAAGCCAGTAACCTCTCCCCGCGGCCGCAGCCGCTACCCGTTCCCCTCCGTCAAAAGCCATTTAGCCAAAAGTGTGATCTCTCCCCCATCTCCCTTATTTTTTTTGGCGTTCTTTTATCGTCTTTTTTTCATTTACCTTTTTTGTTTTTCTTTATTTCTTTCGGCTCCATCTGATACCATCCACGTCGTGGCTTTCGCTTTCCGCGTAACCATACGCGCCGCCCCACTCGCCACCCACCTCCCAACACAACCGCTTCTACGTGGCGCCAAATGGAAGGAAAAGTAATAGGCGGGAAATTTGACTCATCCTATCTCCTTCCCGCCTGATTAATTAATTTAAAAAACCAAATGATTATATATATACATATATATAAAAGATACTCGCTGTGAGTCACGACACCAGCGCTCCTTTTTCCCGTCAAAGATAACGGCGCCGCGCGTCCCACCGTCCATCACGGAGACTTGTCCGCGGTATGCGGTGATCATGGCGCGCATGTGACATCACGTGGCTTCCTTCCTTCGCTCAGATGCCGTACCACGCGACTTTTGCCAATTTTCGGTGCGCGACAGGAAGCACTTTTACCACCCATTATTTCTTAAAACGTCAACTTCCCACCTTATAACACGGTAATTTGGATGACCCCCGCATGGGCCACCGAGCTAGTAAAACATAACAAGGCCGCCGTTACCGGGGCAACGCCATTGCTCTTTTTAAATCCCTCGGATGAAAACACGTGGACTAGGGGGACAGGTCACAAGACAGAGCCCCGGCCGACACGTGCCTACTCCACCTTAACTTTTCCCACATGCTCCCGGCTCGTGTCACCGAGCCACCAAGCGTCTCTGGACGCGTCATTTGTTCTGAGTGGCTACCTTAGGCACCGTGATGGTGACCACCGCGGACCTCTGCGCGTCCCACGCTCGTATAAACGCCCTTCCGTGGCTTTGCTGGCCAGATCACGCTGGTTGGCACCGCGGACGCCGACGCGGACGGCACATAGACTTGGCTGTGCTCCGGCCACGCCCGGCTTTTTTAATGCACCATTAATTCGTCGGGTCTGTCGATTTAATGCTTCGTTCGTGAACGAGTCAAACGAACATCTCGATGCTGAGTTAACTCGTCCGTCCGGGTTTCATGTCAAAATCAATTTTTAAGAAGCAATTCAATTTAAACATATATGATAAAATTTAATTATATATGACATCCAGTCTAAATGGAGCTGTCCATGTACCTGTGTCGGTTCACATGGTAGATGGTCAGTAGGCAGTCGGACATTCGCAATGTCCGACTGAGTTAAGAAGGATGAGTATTGTCGTCCCGCATGCAAATTAGTAGTTGGGAATGCTGGCATGATGTTGGGATGGAGGAGTTAAAAAACGATAAAAATAGAATATTATGATGCAAGTAAAAAGAATTATTTTGATCAAGAAAATCGATTAGTATTTAAAACAATAGGATTGACATATAACACTTACAAAATATTCTAAGTGTATTCTACTTATTTTGCTTCATGAATTATTATCTTATTTATAGGATCTAGTGATAACTATCTCACTCTATCATGTCACAGTTTAGTGTTGAAACTACCATATAACTTTTAGATCATACGTCACTCCTTAAAACATGTCTATAACTATATAAATAACTAATATGAATAAATTCTTATATATATATATATATATATAATATTATATTGGATTTATTGGTTCAACTGTCATTTCTTTAAAGCCAAGGTCCAAGTTCAACTTCCCTAATTTATGTTAATATCGTTAGTTGTGATGCACAGTGGAGATATGGCGTAGGTGATTACTTAAGCTTGAGGAAGAAGCAACACGGGGGTAAGAAAGAGAGCAGAAGGAAAGTGGCGAAGCTTGACCTGGGTCGGAACGGTTAGGTCGGCCTGGCCGCTGCTGAACAGGTACTCGCGGTGGTCCCAATTCTTAGACGGCCATTCTTGCTTACGAACGTGGGTTTGGCACCTTTTTAAATATCGGAGTCTCCTCTGCTGTGTTCTTTGGCATCAAGTTTGTTCTTCTCTTTTGTCCTCTCTCCTCTTCATCCTTCCCCAACCAGAACAGCTGCGGAGAAATAGGAGGATATGTAGAGAGAGAAAGATAGAGAGATGGTGATTCCGGCGTCTTTTTGAAGTGTTACGAGGTTCCTGTGGATAAAGTCGACTGGGTGAAGTTTCTGCAGAGGAGAAAGAAGAAGAAGAGATGGAATTGCCGGATGAGTACCAGAAGCTGGTTAACAGAATGATGAACACTCTCAGGTGAGCCACTACCTCGACAGGCTACCTCTCTATATCGTCTTTTGCGCCAGATTTACTCATTCATTGTTGTCTCCTTTCCCCTCCCAAATCTCCTCCCTCTCGATCTCTGGTTGTTTTGCGAGATGTCGTTCTCCCTCTTTCATGATTGCCTTCAATTTTGTTTTAGTCTCGGCGGGGTGATGTTTAAGGGGGTGCGTTGTTTGTATCGTCAGGGTGGTGGTCGACAATGCGGGGTGCGCGACGGCAACGGTGGTGAGGGTGAACAGCGCCCGGAAGCGTGGGATGCTATTGGAGGCCGTGCAGGTGCTCACCGACCTCGACCTAACCATCCAGAAGGGCTACATCTCCTCGGACGGCCGCTGGTTCATGGACGTCTTCCACGTTGTCGATGGCCGCGGTCGCAAGCTACTCGACCCCGCCCTCCTCTCCCGTATAGAGCGCTCCCTCAGCGGCGAAGCCTCGTCATCCTCCACCGCCGGCGATGACGGAGAGAACAACCACGACAAATCCGATGGCTGCGACCTTGCGGGCCTCACGGCGCTGGAGCTTACCGGCACCGATCGGCCGGGCCTCCTCTCCGAGGTCTTCGCTGTGCTCCGTGACCTGGAGTGCAACGTGGTGGAGGCCAAGGTCTGGACCCACAACGGTCGCATCGCCTCCCTCATCTTCGTCAAGGACCACCACTCGGGCTCCCCCATCGCCGACGCCCACCGTGTGGACGGCATCGAGGCCCGCCTCCGCAATGTTCTCCGCGGCGATCACGACGTCCGCGGAGCCAAGACCACCGTGGCCTCTCCCATGATGACCCACTCCGACCGCCGCCTCCACCAGCTCATGTTCGCGGACCGCGACTACGGGCGCGTCTCCACCAACGAGGCATCCTCGTCTTCGTCGTCGTCAAAGTTGTCGGTCTCGGTTCAGAATTGGACCGAGCGCGGCTACTCCGCCGTCAACGTGCAGTGCCGCGACCGACCGAAGCTCCTGTTCGACGTCGTTTGCACTCTCACCGACATGGGGTACGTCGTCTTCCACGGAACCATTGGCACCGATGCCGATCGAGCCTATCAGGTAAAGAGTCATCCGCAGCACTCGTTTTGTCCCATGGATCGCTCTCCAAAATGTTGGATTATATTGGTCTCGTGTTTCATTGATTGCAGGAATTCTACATAAGACATATGGATGGAGGGCCGATCAGTTCGGAGGCAGAGCGGCAGCGAGTGATCCAATGCTTGCAAGCCGCCATCGAGCGCAGAGCATCTGAGGTAGGCACCTCTCTCTGGTTCAGTTCTCACTGTTAATTCTACTCGTTAAATGCTCATTAAAAGCGTGCCCAACCCATCGTATGATTCGCCAGTCTAGTCTCTGTTTTGATACATGCTGTTATTGAAACAGGGGATGAGGCTGGAGATGAGCATGCCGGACCGGCGGGGCTTGCTCGCGGACGTGACCCGGACGTTCCGCGAGAACGGGCTCTCGGTGACCAGGGCGGAGATCACGACCAAGGCCGGCGAAGCCAAGAACGAGTTCTGCGTCACCGACACCAACGGCCAGATGCCCGACCGCCGCGCGATCAACGCCGTCATCGAGAGGATCGGCAAGGACCACATCAAATTCAACGACCAACGTGGGCCGCGCCCCTGCCAGGAGAGGCCACTGCCGGAGGCGGCCGGCGTGGTCGGGGTCTTCAGCCTGGGGAACCTGGTGATGAGGAATCTCTACTACCTTGGGCTCATCAGATCCTGTTCGTAGAAGCACCCCCGGTTGGGCCCGCGGCTTGTCCAACTCGGTAGGTTCACTCTGTTCATAGGTGTAAAGGTGTGGAAAAGCAGGTTACTCAGGAAGTTAGCAGCTGAAAGCATCATATTCATCAGGGTTACGGGGTGCCATCGGGGCAGTTATAGCTGTACGTCAGATAGTATCAATAAGTTGAGTATATGAGAAAAGCAGGGTTGAGGGTTGGGTTTTCCGCTGGCTAGCCATAGCTCGGCGACGCTGGTGGTTGCGGTGGAACTATTGGTGCCAGCTACCCAAGGCGATAGGTCGTGGGTCTCTGTTAGCAGTAGTTTTCTTTTCTGTTTTTGCGTCGTTACACATACATGTAAATACCCATACCCGTTGTACATATGATAACGAACTTGATACTGGTGCTAATGATTAGAAGCCGCTCCTTGTGTCTTCGTCTGAGTTGGTTTCATCCTTTTCCTACTCACTGTCATTCGAAGACGACCTGCCGCCACCCACCACCAACCGTTTCACACCTACGTCTAGCAACTCTGGTGACGGATTTGTGCTTATCAACAACTTTGTGTTTTAGTTGCCTTCAAGGGAGAAGGTCAGGAGCGTTTTGCTTCGACGGGTCTCCAACAATATATTAACCAGCCTTAGCTCCGAAGAATAGAATGCGACCGGTGGGGCTGCAGCGTCCATGGGGAACAAAACGTGCGATTCCGTCGTCATCGACAGGCGGCGAGGCTCCGATCGGTGATGGCAGGTGGATTATTATTGCAGCTCTACTTCTGACTTTGAGCTACGGTGTCGCTTTAATGGAGGCCGTCGATAGCGATCTTAATGAACTATAATGTTTCCGTTTGACCTCGGAAAAGGTGGTCTCGGAGATCGAGAGACGTACAAGCAGCGATGTTGGTTCATTTCTTCCAGGGCGTGCTGCGTGACTTGAGGGTAATGACCGGTCCATCGAATAGACTAATTCTGCATCACAGACTTGTCAATGGCGGAATCTCCGGTGTCAGCCTCTGTCATCAAACATGTTTTGTCTGTTGTCTGCTCATGGATCCCCACTTTTGGGAAGCAAAAATAACCATTTCAAGATGAAAAGAATGAAACGTGGTTTTGATTACTGTAATAGAATCATGTATCATCTTGCAAGCAAGGTGTCTAATATATCATTCTGCAAGCAAGCACGAGAGACAATTTGATGTCACATGATAGCACCTATAGAAGTTCACCTGCTTCTGGGCCCTCTCTTTCTCTGTCACGCATCTACAATCGAAAAGATGCGGTGCGTCGTTGAATATTTGGTCAAAAGCGCCCAATCACAACACAGATAGATGGGACGGGACTCAGACAAACTCACCTCGGAGAGTGGGCGGAGGATGGAGGAATCTAAGAATTCCGTTCCCGTGAATCGAATGACACGGCTCAAAAGCAACCTTGATTTGAAGCTAAATTCAAGCCCAAAACTTGCAGTCGATCGTCAAGTAAACCATTGCATCAAAGGATTAATCCTGATGGCGTGGCGTCCAAGCTGAAGAAGATGACCGGTCGATTCCTGGAATCGATACACGCCTCGCTCTCCCGGAAGTCGTGCCTCGTGGCAAGTTTTCGTCCGCTTTTGAGCCCCCCTGCTTTGTTTGAACGACGAGGAAGTCTTCACGTCTTGCGGGAGAAGCAAAGAGGCTCGCCGGTGCGGATGACATCAGAATAGTGGATTTGGTTGGAGACGGCGAAGCATACAAAGCGCCATTTCATGCCTTTGGCCGAGTGTGTGGAATGTGGACCATGTGGTGCAGCTGAAATGTGTCCATCTTTGTTTTGTTTCCGATGTTACTCAGTTTCACTTTCGTATAACCAACAAAGGAAAGCATTAACATCTTTCATATAGTTTGATAAAGATCAGATCCTATCAAGCTGTTCAGATGATATAGGATCATGTTCTTGCTCGATTCCTAGCTTAACTATTATGTCTGTCCAGAAAAGAGGGAAGAAAAAGAAGATTCTTAATTGACTCGAAGACTCAGAATAGGGGATGTAGGATGTGGCTTGCTTGGACTCCAATGCCAGTCATTTTTGGGAATCGACCACTTGGTTTTCATTTGATGCCACTGAACCAACAACAAGGGACAGAGAAAAGAGAAAGAGAAAGCTTTGGTGGATTCTGCTCACACATTGCTTGTTTATGAGTTGGAACCTTGTGCTCCATGGCATGAATTCCATCGGCTTTTGGGACAGATTGGCTCCAGCGGAATCTGTCTCGATCGGGCAGGTGATCTTGCAGGAATATAGAGAAGAATCTAATTGTTGGGCTGAGTTCTCTGACACAACAACTCGGATTTGCTTACAGACTTAAATGTCTGCTTGGTCTGCCGTTGCTTGGATTTCGATTCTGGTTCTTGTTCTTGTTCTTGTTGTGGTTCCAGAACACCACCAAGTGTGGTGTGATGCTGCTGGATCTGCAGAGAACGACGCGCAAAGAGTCAGGCACTTGCACTGGTCGATGCGTAGCCTTTCAGTCTCGGAGAAGATCCTACAGGAACTTTCTCCACAGCCACGAAGAAAAAGCAACGAATCATGACTCAGCTGCAAATTACAAGCTGGTGATTTGACCAAACTCCGAGGCATGGCGAGGGAACGATGAGAATTCGTTCCTCGTGATAGATCATGTCATTAAGACCCCACTCGTTTGACGACGATGATGCTCCCAATTCCCGTCGATTGTTTCTGAAATGCGATCCATCCTGTCTCTATTCTTCTTCCATCACAATCTTAGATTACGAGAATATTCAAGCTCAATTTGGTCCGGCAGAAACCTCATCCCTGACGTGATCAGCTGAAGGGGGAGAATCGAGGGAAGAGATACAGAGGACTATTTTGCTTACAACTTGCCAGCATACGACAAAACGTCTACTATAGTTTTAATTTGACTTGCCAGTTTGCATTAAATCAACATGAAGACACTGAGTTCTTTCAGGAGGAAGAAAAGAGGACAAAGAAGACTCGGTCAAGGCTATATTACACATAATATAATAGACCACGAGCCCAAATTCTTTGTCTGTATCCTTGGCTTCCTCGTCGTCATGCCGACAGAATCTTGTCGAGAGTAGCATAAATGAGCTTCGAGAGAAAAGAATAAGATGCTGTATATCCTTTTGTGAATCACAAGCCTTTGTCATTAGGTACAAGTTGACCATTTGTTTTTAGTTCTACTCTCTTCCTAATCGATGAAGAAGGTTTTGGGACCATCAAATCAGTCAAAGTGAGGATCCTCATAGCCCTTGTGCCGAACAGCTATTTTTGTTCTTTGGCACGCAGAATCAACCATGCATTCCGCCATCAGAGGTGGTCATGGCAGCATATGCTGTAGATTACTGTCTCAGAACAAATTCCACCTGCATCTTTGCTGGCCAATGCAAAGATACCATTCCACTTCTTGCTTTCGCCCAAAGGAACAGGCTTTGGTTTGGCAGCTGATCCTTCCTCGTGTCTTGTTCTTCGTCTAGTGGTAGCAGTTGTGTGCGTGGTTCCACATCAAGGAATCGGCATATAATTTACAGCATTTAGATCGTAATAATTCATATTTTCGTCAGTTGGATAGGTTAGGGATTCATATTTTCATCACTTTGTTGTGAGGACGTAATTTAATTCGCCATACGTTACGTTATAACTCCAACATGATAGTTCATATTGCATGTCAAGATAAGTGATTATCCTAATTGATGATAGTATGAAATTAGATATATTTTTGCATAACTCTCATGAATATTTTTGGTGGTTCCACATCAAGGAATCGGCATATAATTATCAGCGAGTACGCACTGTACAACATTTAGATCGTAATAGTTCATATTTTCATGGAAATTAGATGATCCTAATTGATGATAGTATGAAATTAGATTCATGGAGTGACCATTCCCGATGGGAAGCCATGCAAGAAGGTAGGATAATTGCATAACTCTCATGAATATTTTTAGTTAATTGTGGTCTCTAATAAATACAATTGCATTGTGTTGGGTTAATTTATGTGTACCAAAAAATCCCGAAATGACCAACCGTAGTTGGGTTTAGGCCCGGCTGTGTCTGGGCCTGTTTAACTTAATGATCCAATTCATGGTTGCATATATGATGTTGGATCGCCTAAACCATGCAAATATGACATGTGTCGATGAAGTATACATATATCATATCAATTTTCAGAGATGACAAACCATGTGATGTCAACATAACATTTAAAGAATAAGCTTCTTGATATTTTATAATAGACTATCGTTACAAAGTCAATAGTATATATATCTTCGTTTCGAATTAATTGAAATAAACAAATAGATAGTAATTTGACTATCGGAGGAATCTTATCATATGCATTCCGATATGATAAGATTCGGTAAACCTTTCGTTTGACTTCGAATTCCTTCCCTAAGTTGTAAGATATGAATCTTCCGCGGAAAGCATCAGAAGCAGATTGTGAAGGGGCCCATCGTAGCTGTAAAGCCATGCAGCTAATTCTTCCGGTGTAAGCAGATGGAAATTTATATTCATGGCCAGCCCACCATAGCTTTCTCGACAAGACAAAAGTCTGCAATGATACTGTATATTTAACCTGATGCCAACGAAAACCTTCCCCCATCGTTTACCATGATGTTATCTTGCAAGGAAGAGTTGATGCCTCAATCGGTTTCTACCTCTTTCCTAGCCTTCTGCGTCTGCCACCTCATCATAGCCATTCTTCTGCTACTGAGCAGCAGCAATGGTGTGACCGAGCGCGGCCTTCCGACCATAGACGATGATGAGAGAGTGCGCGGTCCAGCGCCGTCAACATCCGGTTCTGGAGGGCCAGACGAAACGAACGGTGAGGCGTCGAACGATTCCAACGGGGAAGATGATGAGCTGAGGAAGAGAGCGGAGGAATTCATCGAGAAGATGAACAGCGTGTGGAGAGCAGAGAGGAAGAAGATGCTGCGGTGATGTGGTGCAGACTATTGCAATCAATGGGAGACATGTGCGACTCCGAATCTGCCAATAGTAAAGCAACATTCGGATTAATGGCCGCAACTTTGGGTTGAAATTTATGCAGGGGCAAATGTAGTGACCATTTCGTCCGCCATCCTCGTGGAGTTGACATATCCGACGAGCTTAAATACTCTTTGATTGCGAACATGATGCGTAATAAAGAAACTAGCCATCTGAATGATTCAAGATATGTTTAGAGTTCAGACACCAAAGTTGTGGATGCCTTCCATACGCGTACGCATCCCGTGAAAGAATGGTAATGGGTCCAGATAGGTTAGGCCTCGGTTCCCTTTTATCAATCGTGGTCCATTACAAACGCAGCCGTTGATGATGGGCCAGACGTGCGTAACTGGTCTCTTTGAAATCATACGAACCCGACCTGCTTTCGCAATGGCTCGGTCCGCTTAAACGGTGGCACAGGTCCCTTATACCGGTCGAGCAATTGGATTCGAGTCAGATCTGCACGGCGTCAGGGCTTCGACATAAGTCAATTAGTGATGAGGGGCTCATTTATTTGGCGGGCAAGGGGGGACGTTGCCCGGAAGCGACGACGATCGCTGGAGTCATCCCCCAGAATCAATCTGTACGCGTCTGCGTAGCTGTGGGATTTTAATTCCCCAGCCTCCTTCCCGGTGGTTGAGCGATCAGCCCCGTCCTTTTGCCTGACCTCTCCATTAATATTGGCCACCCGTTCCACCTATTTCCTCCCTTTCGTCTCTTGGTTTCAGCCCAGCTGCCGGTTGACCCCTCGCACCTATTGCCACTGGGGTCGGCAAGACCATGCAAGCCCCCACCTATACCCATTTAATACGGCTGCTACTCTCGCCTCCGTTTTCTCACTGCGTCGACCAACTGTCGTTCCTGCTGACGACGTTCTCTATATATCTTCTTATGATAATGCAATCCTTTTTGGAGTACCAGTAGTTTTTTTACTTGTGAGGTTATATGCGTGTATAGGTTCGTTCCACTCTACCTTTTGTTGCAACCCCCGTTAGCCGTTGTGGTTAGGATGGATACGGCGGCCGCTGAGCCCGCCGTGATGGATCGCGAGCGCCTGACGGCCGAAATGGCCTTCAGGGATACCTCCATCGTTATCAAGATCCGCCGCCGTCTGCCGGACTTCCTCCAGTCTATCAACCTCAAGTACGTCAAGCTCGGCCTGCGCTACACCACCATCCCCACCGCTTACCTGCTGGTGCCCCTCCTATTTTCGGCGCTCGCCGCCACGATCCGGCTCGACCGGATACTCGTGACCACGCCGGCCCGGCTCTCCATCGACCCCGCCACCGGACTCGCCTCCGCGGTGGTCGCCCTGGTCTTGCTCGCCGCCTTCTACTTGAAGCGGCCGCGCCCCGTCTACCTGGTGGAGTTCGCTTGCTACAAGCCCGACGACGAGCACAAGATCTCCAAAGAGGGGTTCCTGGAGATGACCGACTGCACCGGCGTATTCACGGAGGAGTCACTCGGCTTCCAGACAAAGATCACGATGCGGTCGGGGCTGGGGGACGAGACGTATCTGCCGCCCGGAGTGCAGGCGCGGCCGCCTCGGCTGTGCATGGCGGAAGCTCGGTCGGAGGCGGAGGCCGTCATGTTCGGTTGCCTCGACGCCCTCTTCGAGGCCACGGGTGTCGACCCGCGGCGTGACGTCCGCATACTCATCGTCAACTGCAGCCTGTTCAACCCGACCCCGTCGCTGGCGTCCATGATCGTCAACCGCTACAAGATGCGGGAGGACGTGAAGAGCTTCAACCTGGGCGGCATGGGCTGCAGCGCGGGGCTTATCTCCATCGACCTCGCCAAGGACCTTCTCCAGGCGAACCCCAACTCCTACGCCGTCGTGCTGAGCACGGAAAACATCACGCTCAACTGGTACTTCGGCAACGACCGCTCCATGCTGCTGTCCAACTGCATCTTCCGGATGGGTGGCGCCGCCATGCTACTGTCGAACCGGCGGGCGGACGCGGGGCGGGCCAAGTACCGGCTGGTACACACCGTGCGGACGCACAAGGGGGCGGACGACAGCTGCTACGGGTGCGTGTACCAGCGAGAGGACGGCCGCGGGGCGATCGGAGTGTCTCTGGCCAGGGAGCTGATGGCCGTGGCCGGAGACGCACTCAAGACCAACATCACCACGCTGGGACCCCTGGTGCTGCCGTTATCGGAGCAGCTCAAGTTCCTGGCGTCGCTAGTGGGTCGGCGGGTGCTGAGGCTGCGGGGCGTGCGGCCCTACATACCGGACTTCCGGCGAGCATTCGAGCACTTCTGCGTGCACGCCGGCGGGCGGGCGGTGCTCGAGGAGGTACAGAAGAACCTGGGGCTGGGATCCACGGACATGGAGCCCTCCCGTAGCGTGCTGCACCGCTTCGGCAACACCAGCAGCAGCTCGCTGTGGTACGAGCTGGCGTACGCGGAGGCCAAGGGCCGAGTGCACCGGGGGAACCGCGTGTGGCAGATCGGCTTCGGGTCCGGGTTCAAGTGCAACAGCGCGGTGTGGCGGGCGCTCCGAGACGTCCCGCCGGTGCACCAGGGCAACCGCGGGCGCTGCAACCCGTGGACCGACTGCGTCGACCGCTACCCGGTCAAGGGACAGGCTTGAGGTAGTCGACGAACCCACGGCGTCTCCTCCATTTGCCTTAACCACATAAATGCAAGCTCCTATTACCACCATTTGTTGAAGCTGTTACCCCGTTCAGCAGTGCACACACGGGCTCCCTGTATCTACGTTTATCCTCATGCATGCGTGCAATTTAGCTTCTGGTCAAAACAATAAACTCAACCTAGATTGTAATCGTGTGGTTATGTTTGTTTGTTTGTTTACATCATCAGAACCTGAGTCTCCCCAAACCCTTTCTATCTCCCTGGAACATCAACTATACCTAAATAAACGACCAACTCATATGTGTTTCATGGTCAAAATCAAGTTACCTCCTTTCGTCACAGATTGAAGTCTGAGACTGTTGCGTTCCAGAAGAACGTACTTCCAAAAGACTGCAAGCAGTATTCGACTCCTCTCCTTTATGATCTAACTCGAAGACGCAGTTATTGGGACAGTTGGTGGTGGCGATGGACGAATGAGACTTCTTTAGGAATCTTGTTAATAATAATTCATGTCGTACATCTGAGTCTAATTTGTTTTAGGTAGCAAGATAGAGACGGGCATTTCGAATAAGCCACGCAACTTTGAGAAGCACCGTTGATGTGACGTCGGTAAAGTTTCATTTAGTAGGTTAGATTACGGGCAACCTCAAAGACTCGATGTTTAGTCTCATATATCACTCCGATACTGAAACATAACCTGCTCGATTATATTATTGGATGGTCGATCGGTGCTCGAGAACGGTCGTCGGGTGTTAAATGGAAGCTTATGATTCAAGACCTAATAATTTAAGGCCTTGCCTTCTGTTGTATTTTTTCGGGGGCAATAACTCTAATAAATCCCAACAGTAGTCATCGGTCAACTGGCCACAGAAATGGGACCCGCTTGATAAATGATCGGCATTCGATGTATAGCCATCATCTTTGTGAGTGGATTCGAATTACAGCTTATTTTATATATAATATTATTTTGAAGTTCACATTTTAAATTTGGTGAAAAGCTTTTAGTATGTATGTATATTGGCTTCGTATTTAATCTTTGATAAAAATCCAGATTAACACAAAACAAACAACTTAAATTGTTTTAAATGACTGCTTAATTTGTTTATTTGTTTGGTGAAAAATGAAAAATGATATTCCGTAAAAAATGGTCTTAGTAAGTAGTATTCCCCAAAGAGCTTATTATATAAAACTCAATGGAAATTATAATATTACATTTGATGAAGAAAAAGGTACAAAACAATAATAAAAAAGAGAAAAAAAAAATCGTTGGAGCAACTATGGCTCCGATACTATAAGAAGAAATGACTAGCTGAATTTTTATTGACAGTGAATATGAATTTATATACACATGAAGATAATACGAAAATATAATAATTACATAATTTTTTTAATTAATAATAAATATAAAAAAATATTTATTAACTTATTTCATAACGTAAAAGATCACATTAAGATCATGATCTTAATTATTGATAGGATCATAATAACATATTATCATAATTTTTATGATTTAAAATCATAATAATATAATATTAAAATATTAAGATGATCATGATTTATTTTTTTAATAATATCTTTAGAAGCATCACGGTGATAGGGTGTGCAGATGTGGGAAAGATTAAAAAAAAGGGGTAAAACCAAAATTAGAGAGACTATAAATAATGAAATATTTATTTTTTAAAAATTAAAGATATTATAAATAGTAAGAGATTATCAATAGTAAAAAAAATGACTCTAATAGTAAGTTTCTTTATTTATATATATATATATCCTTTTACTCTTTGAATTATAAAGCAATGATGAGTCGCATCCAAGACGAACGATGTCGACCGACGAGCGATTACTTTTTCTTCATCTAGCCATATTTTTTTCTTTGTAGAACGATATTAAATATCGAGCAGCAGATGACATCACAAGATGAATTGTGTGGGAAAAAGGGATTGCCAAAAATAAAAAGCGTTAGGTATTTTCCTCGAGTAAAGATGTTTTATTAATATGGAGATGGTATCCATCAAGTTCATTCCTCTGCTTTGTGTTACCACATTCTCAGGTGCACACAGGACAATGTGGGAAGCATTTGCTTTGCTGTGGGGTCTGCAGAAGAATGAATTTGACTCTCGAACAAGTTTTTTCGTATGAAGATTACAAAATTGAAAAAGGAGTTGATGATCTCTCAGTGACACCCTCTGATGCTCGAGTTGCGATGTAGTCTCGTGAGAGAACGAGTTCTGTCACCTCCAATATGGAGACGAGATGTGCGAGCAATGGCCGTGGTGCCATAGATCAAGCTTTCAGGATTTATCTATTGAACGTAACAGGAGATAAAAGGGTCATGTAGATCGAATAGGTGCAGATTTGATCTTCACGAGGCGCCATGCAAAGATGTCAATATGAGAGAGTCGATATCTTCTCTCGTCGAGATGGATCCTATTGATACAGTGACGAAGGAACGGAGCTGTTATGTTTGAATGATGTTGGATCTTTTTTTTTTTATCCTTTGGACGTTTTGTGACTAATTTGTTGCTTGAAGTTAGTTGACATAGTTTTTATTTATATATATTAGAGTAAATTTTGATTGCGGAAGATGACTTGGATCCGATTATAATCCTTTTTCCATTTATTTGGGTCCTATAATACTATATCAATTATATATTTGATAAATGATTAAGTTAATAAGTGATTCGAATGATTTAGTAAACACTAAGTCTTTTATAATGACAACTTAGATTAGATGAACGATCATATGAGGTGATTCGATATATTGTATGATAGTTTATTTTGTGATAGCATATTTGTTGACTTTTATATTGTATCATAACGTATCTTGTGATAGCATACATGTAGACTTTTATAATATGATCGAGAGTTATAAAAAATTAACTGGCATTAGGAGAATCAAAAATATAGTTATAGATTGATGATTTACCCAATTGTGCACCATAGGTACGTTAAATTTAAGAATCACGAGTTTATTTTAGATTCCACTTATCGAGAGAGTTTGATATCTACCTATCGGGAGTCGAAGTTTCAAACACATATTGCTAAGTTGACAAGCTCACGTTGATGTGTTGAATATGTGTTGCTTTGGTGCCCATATCAATATGCTCAACCATCTTTGGATTAATACAGATGGAAAGAGTTGAAATTTTGCCTATTGTGCATGCGCCTGTCCGAGCGTGCTCAATCAAACACAAAGAAATTATTATTATTGAGTAATAAGAAAAAAGAACGTTTAGAAACAATCTGTACAAGTAATAGTATCATAAATTACATTAAGAAATATTAGCGATCCAATTAAATCAAACTAATGTTTCAATGTACTAATTATAAAAATCAGATTGTATGAATAAAAAATATCGTCCAACTCATTTATAATCTTAAAAGAAGAAAAGAGTGGGATAAATAATAATAATATTATTATTATTAATATTGTTAGGAAAAGAGTGAATTAGTAACGGTAAAAATTACGTCGATTCAAAACTTCATTCGATTAAATCCATTTCCGACGAAAAATCGTTTCATAAAGGTATTAACTTTGAAAGCGTATGGAAGAGCGTAGTAAATATAAAGCAAGTAAAGTGGTTTGCAGTAAAGTAAATTGCACAATAGAAACGCAAACCATATTTTTTTAGTGGTTCGGTCGTCGTGACCTACATCAACTTCGTCGATTCCTCTTCCGTCGAGGCCATCGACATCTACTATCGATCTTCCTTCAATAGGCGAAGACCAACCACCTTTTACAACTCGATTCTCCTTTTACCAAGTTTAGGAGATAACCCTTACACCCTCACTCACTCCTCTCTCGAACTATTCTAACACTTAGAACTTTGAGAGGAGTTCACACAAGATTGCAGCAGCGTTTTCTTTTTTTTTTTACTCTCAATACTTATGTGTATTAACCAGGGATGAGAGGGGTATTTATAGGCCTCAAGTTGATTCAAACTTGGAGCCTAAAAATATCCAATCCCGGGCTTCCTGGGTACGGGCGATACCACCGCTTATGTCAGTCTGACACTAACACTGCGTTGGGCGGTACCACCGCCTGACACAGTCTCAGAGACTGTGCCACGACGGTACAACTTCTTGGGATTTTGTTTGGGCTCTTATTGGGCCCAACACAATCCTTACATAGGCCCAACTGGCTCATAATTGGGTTGACCTAATTCCAATTCCAATTACGTACTAACTACGATTCCTAAGACATATTCTAAGCTAAACAAGTCCGTAAGTCTAGTTTCTTCCGGCGAGCTTCCAACGAACTTCCAACGATCTCTCGGTAATGTTTCAGCGGACTCCCAGCAAGCTCTTGGACTTCACGACGATCTTCTTGGCGAGTTCCGACGAGCTTCTTTGGCAAGCTCCTGGACTTCTCGACCGATTCCTGCAGAACTTCTGACGAACGTCTGAACTTCCAACGAACTCTCGAACTCCCAATGAAATCGCGTCCTTGACTCTGGGATTTCATTTTGCTTTATGTCTTGCTATCGTAGTTAATCCTGCACATATAAAAACACACTTTGATTTAGACAATTAATACTAAGCATTAATCATGTTGTCCGACATGTCATTGGTCCCTCGACGCTTCGTCCGATTCTTCGACGCATCGTCCTCTCTTATGACCTATTGCCCAATCGACCAATTGACTTCGCAACTTTGATATCCTTGACGCAATATCCGCTCTTCTAGGCTCGATACCCGAATCAATGGCCCAAAGCTTTCTGTCGATACGTCGATCGATCCTCCGGCTCGATGTCTAATCTTGTGACATGTTTTCCTCCGGTCCAACATGATTCTTCCTGCTTTAATTGTCTCATCATATCATGCGTCACTCGAAAAGCAGATTAAATCATAAAAAATCATCAATAATAATAATAATAATAACAATAATAATAATAATATTATTATTAATAATATTATTATTATTATTATTCATCCACTTCTTTGTATTCTCTCTCATCCTAATAATGATAAAAATAAATAAATTCTGCAACGATCCTAATTCTCATGTGACCAATCGGTATTCTATAATGGATTTGACCAAGATGTAATTGATCAATCAATGCACACACTTATTCCTCTGTCTATATATATGAGAAAAATTTTATTGTAATAAATTTTGTATAATATAATAGAAAATTTCCAAAGGCACGAGTAAGATGGCATGTTTAATTTACATAAGTGATAGATTTAATTTGAATCCACATATGAGCATCATTTGATGTAATAAAAATTACTTTCGAATTTTATCCTTCTCTAATAAATTATAACTCAGAAAACCAAATCCTAAACGACGGACTCTATTTGAAGGTATATATACATAATAGATAGATAATTTAGAAAAAAATCGATGGATGATTTTTAGAAGATGATAAAAGAAGACGACGACCCGAGAAAACGTAGAGCATACCGCCCTTCGCGACCCGAACGCTTCTCAGCCATCCATCCGCCACTTAAAAGCTCGTGGAGAGGGAGGAAACAAACAGAAGAGAAGGGAGGGGCGAGTAAGGATGGTGGCGTCCGTGTCGGCTTGGGCGAAACCGAGCGCCTGGGCGTTGGACGCCGAGGAACACGAGAGCGCCATGGCCGTGGCCAAAGATAGGGACGACGACGTCTTCTCCTCCGTGGCCTCTCAACAACAGGACTTCCCCTCCCTTGCCGCTGCCGCCTCCAGTACCTCCAAGAAGAAGAAGAAGAAGGCGCAGGCCCTTACCCTTGCTGAGTTCACCACCGGCAAGCCCGTTTCCCACGGCGCCGGTGGCCGCCCCCTCTCGTCCTCCACCAAGGGCCTCACTCGGGACGAGCTCCTCCTCCTCCCCACCGGCCCCCGAGAGCGCTCTGCCGAGGAGCTCGAGCGCTCCTCCTCCCGCGGCTTCGGCTACTCCTCCTACGGCGGAGCCCGCGGCCGGGGCTCTGTCTCCGGAGAGGACTCCGGCCCTACCCGCTGGGGCTCGTCTAGGGATTCCGACGATCCGAGGAGGGATGGCTTCGGCGGAGCAGGCGGTGGATCCGACCGTGATCTGTTACCGTCTCGCGCCGACGAGATCGACGACTGGGGCGCAGCGAAGAAGTCCGTGGCCTTGGAAAGAAGGGAGAGGGGAGGTGGAGGGAGCTTCTTTGATTCGCAGTCGAGGGCGGACGAATCGGATAGATGGATATCGAGCAAGAGCACCGCGCCGCCGGCTGAGGGGCGGAGGATCGGTGGGGGCGGCGGCGGTTTCGATGGCCCCAGGGAGAGGAGCGGCGGTTTCGAGATGTTCAAAAGGGAGGGATTCAACAGCGGCGGAGCCGATTCGGAAACATGGGGGAGGAAGAAGGATTTCGGAGATTCCGACATTTGGAGGAGGGAGGACGAAATAGGCAGCGGCGGGAGGCGTCGGCTTGTGCTGCATCCGCGCTCTTCGCCGTTGGGCAATGGGGAACAAGTCCAAGGCAAGCAGGACGAGGGATCTACGATGGAGAAGAAGAGTAGGAGTTCAAACCCGTTCGGACATGCTCGGCCACGCGAAGAAGTATTGGCAGACAAGGGGCAGGACTGGAAGCAGATTGACGAGAAGCTGGAGGCCTCTAAGATCCAGGATGCGCAGCTCGAAAGGTCTTTTGACAAGAGGGGATTTGGGGTGGCCAACGGAGCTGGAAGTTCGCCCGAGAACCGCACAAATGGTGCTTGGAGGAGGCCAGATACTGCTCAGGCTTCTCCGAGGTCTGGTTATCAAATCTTCTCTTCTGTTGCTTACAATAGAATTGCTTTATGTGTTATACATAGTTGCTGTTCTTTAGAATTTTTTGTCCATCGTTTTGGTTTACTTGACTTGTGATCCGATATGAGAATTCTCTTTGCTATATGTTTTGTTGCATAACATAAAAACTTTTGGCCACACGTCAAGCATAATTCGGAAGAAGCTTTATTTGATAGTTGTTTTACGCTTATGCTTGCACAGAGTGCTTTTGATTAGCACTAGCATATTATCACCATGGACCATTTCTTCTATGCATTCTAACAATATAGTTTGGTAGTTCACTCTCTTTTGACATGATTAGCTATTTCTACAAACAATGGTAATAGGGAAGCTGCTTGGGGAGGGTCAATTTATGAAACCTTATCTTTAAATATAGAGAAGCTGCTTCCATGATTCGAATCTTGATCTCCCAAACTGTAAAGGAGCAACCTTATTGTTGTAACAAAGTCTGTCCTCGTAACTCTCTCGTGTATGGGTGAAGATATTAAATCATGTCCAGTATCAGCTTTTATTTCAAAGTTTTGATTCGTACGACTTTTATGTTTTCATTTGATATTCTAGATTATCTCTTTTCTGCATTTTAATCACTATTAAACGTTGCAGAAGCGAATTTTAAGTTTGACCTTGCAAAAATACTGTGTAGTAGCTTGATCTCTCAATTGTGAGCAAAACAACCTAAAGGCAGGGAGAATTTCAAAATCAAACTTGTAAACCTAATTAGATCAAACTTTAGTGAGTTTCAAACAATATTTGACCTTAAATGTCAAACTGTTAAAATCTGTTAACTATCCAACTCAAGAGTCGAACAATCACTACTCATGGGATCTTCTCAGTCTTGGCAGCAGTGATGATTGGATCTGTCAAGATTTTAGGACGCTTATTAAATTCAAGGATAGGATTTGTACAACCCACTAAAATAAGGACAATAACAAAGCCTGAATAGCACAAAAGAATAGTAAATGCCTATCATTCTGATATATTTCCAAATGGTATGGTATGGTTGTTACAATTTATATATTATGTCGTGCCTTGAATTGAAAAGACATGGTATGTGAAACTCTAGTACTTAGTTTCTTCCATCTGAGTTTAACCTAATTGTTGAACAATGTTTTTCCCTTGATTGATTTTGTCTTGTTGGAAGCTAAGAATAGCTCTCCTGGCTGTGAGTTTCACCTATCTGTTTAATATTATTCTTGTGTTGATTGACTTTTTTTGTTGGAAAATAAAGGAGCTCTATCCTGGCTGATTGCATGACTGTTGTGGATTATCGTGTGTTCAAATTTTTGCCCTTTTTTGGCTCCACTCCCTAAATAACTTAAGGAACTAATAGTTATGGGTTTTTTCTTATGGATACCTGTTCCCTAGTTTCAGAGGAAATATTTTAATAACAAAGATCAAGTAAGAAATTTTAGTTGAGAATTTTATATGCAGACACATTACTGTGTGTCTACTTCCTGTGATTCAATCATATATGGTTTTTGGTCTGTATGATAAGGTGGGATCGGAGTCGATGAATGAGCGATGGTTGGTAGCTTTTGTAAATTTGCATTCACAGGGATGCTTTTGCTCCTATTGTACTCGGATTTACTATATATATTCACTTGGTAATAATAGTATCACATTCCTTGGTGGAAACATTTTGTTCAGTCTCTTACTGTTTCTGCAATTTCTCATTACAGGATTGACAAGGTTGAGAACACAGCACTGGAAAACTGAAATTTATACAGATAATGGCCACAGGATTAAAGATTCATCCGGCTGATGGCGCGTCTTCAAGTGACATTGGTTGCTGGAAATTTTCACAAGACCACAGTTTTGGTGGATAAATTAGTATATTACTTCTTTGTAATGAATTGAGCATTGTGCATCCTTCGAGTTTACGGGGTCATCGCTGCAATATTTCTTGTGTTATCCTTTCATTCTAGAAATTATGTTTTGTATTAGTCTGCTGTATTACTTGACATGGTCTGATAATGTGAGCTCTTGCTGTTTGATTTTGAATTACTGCCCGTACCACATTGACAATTGTTGTGTTAATGATGATTGTACCATGGTATTGTCGAGAGAATTTAAATCTTAAGATTTAAATTGCAGGAATCAGTATTGTTAAATATTATAGAGTTTATTATTGAGCACCTGCTGATTTTATCTTACTTCAATCTATTACTGAAAACATATGATATTTTCGTCAACAGAATCAATGATATCAAGAGAAACATGATTAAATATTTTATTTTCATAAATATAATAATCGTAATATAATTTTTAAAAATATATGATCGAAATACTAATGATAATTAATTAAAAAATAATCATATAAGAATCCCAAAGTCTTTGACATGACTGGCCCTAAGAACATCAGAAAGTTGCGCCACGAGTAGTCAGCTTTGTTTGGTTCCCCTAGCATGCGAAAATGAACTCCACATAGCTGTTAGATCTTTGCCTCTGTTTCCTATTAATCATGTGGCTGAATAATAATCTTTTGTTTGGAAGCCGAAAACTGGAACTCTTGCTGCTTTCCGGCGAAGATTTCGCGTTTCTGTGGCTGTCATAATGACTGCATTTTCCAAATGGACTGTAGCTCTGCGTGTTCTTCTCTGTGTCGGTTGCTCCAGTGACATCGGTGGCTTCCAAAGTTGGGATTCCAGGTTTCCCATGGTCACAGTGAGTAATTAGTCACGTCACAGCTTATATTGGTAGGTGCTCTTTCGCTTTAGCTCACTCCGGACTTGCATTTTGCAGCCAAACCATCACAGACAAATAGTCGAACACTATGCGGTCATTTCACACGAAGCAGCAGCAGTCGTGGCTTATGTCAAACCCACAGACGAGATAAGCGCGGAGTTAATACGGCGAATAGACCGCCGCCAACAGCTGGAGGAAACACGTCGGCAATGGAATGCGTTTGGTCGCACCGAACCCTTCACGGTGTTGGGAAGTGGCCGCGAAGGGCCGCGGTGCGCGTTGTGACACGGCCACCGTCGCCTGTCGGACAGTCGTCGACAACATCCTACCAATCGATCCAGCGGAGCCGATGGTCTCGCGTTTCGATCCGCTCGGATGGCACGTACGACTGACACGTACGCCTGTAATTGAATCACGTGGTAGTCGTACTAAACTTTTAGCAATCAATCGCTGTAGTTAATGATTGCGAATCTTTGGGTTACTTATTTGACCAGCTTTCCTTTCCCGTCTTGTTTGACGATTCTCATCTCTTTTTTTTCTTCTTCTTCTTTTTGGGATAAACTGACTTAAATATACAGCCAACGGTAATGCGAACGGGAACTGTTGCTTCCGACTTCGCATTACCACGGCGGCTTTTCGTTGCCCCACGATCCCTGTCGAATGCCATCTTATCCGCACCGGACGAAGAGAAGTATCCACGATAGTCCCGTGTTGATTCGTCCCACGTATCCACGTCGCAGATCAGTTAAGCATATTAGTCTTGTAACGAAGACGATCGCCGAGTTAATCTCGGCGACGACAGATGATCACACAGTAAAGAGCGACCTTTCTTGGGATCCACTTCTTCGTCTCCAGTCGGAATCGTTGTCTATCGATCGACTGCATTTACACTGCGAGCTCTCGAGTTCCCCCCATCTTTTGTCGTCATTCGTGGCCCCACATCATCCTCGTCTTCCTAACCTTTCTCTATAAATTTCAAGCCACGCCTTTCCTGCAATGATCCATAAGCCCCCCACTTTGGCGTCAAACATGGCCAGACTTTTATTCGTTCTGTCATCCCTTGTCGTCTCTGTTTCAGGTGATGTTTCTTTTCTGCTTTTGGTGTTTGGATTTCATGGAACGGGCTCCGCCGCTGTTATCGATTCCGTGTTATTTTGACACTGTTTGATCTGGTTTCAGGGGCACTCGCCGCAACATTTACACTAACGAACAACTGCGTCTACACCGTATGGCCCGGCGTGCTCTCGAGTGCCGGCACGGCGGCGCTGTCCACGACGGGCTTCCAGCTGCAGAAGGGCGAGTCGCGCAGCCTGGACGCGCCCGCCGCTTGGTCGGGCCGCTTCTGGGGCCGCACCCGCTGCGCCACTGACTCCAGCGGCAGGTTCAGCTGCGGCACCGGCGACTGCGGTTCCGGCAGGGTGGAGTGCTCCGGCGGCGGTGCGGCGCCCCCCGCCACCCTGGCGGAGTTCACGCTCGACGGCAGCGGCGGTATGGACTTCTATGACGTGAGCCTCGTGGACGGCTACAACCTGCCGATGCTGGTGGTGCCGCAGGGAGGCTCGGGTGGGAGCTGCAGCTCGACGGGGTGCCTGGTGGACCTCAACGGGCTGTGCCCCTCGGACCTCAAGGTGGTGCTGTCGACCTCGGACGCCGGGAGCGAGAGCGTGGCGTGCAAGAGCGCGTGCGAGGCGTTCGGATCGCCCCAGTACTGCTGCAGCGGCGACTTCGGGAACCCCAACACCTGCAAGCCGTCGTCCTACTCCCAGTTCTTCAAGAACGCCTGCCCCAGGGCCTATAGTTACGCCTACGACGACGCCACGTCCACTTTTACGTGCGCCTCCGCCAACTATCTCATCTCCTTCTGCCCCAGCACCACCAGGTCTATAAATACCAACCATTTCTCTGGTTCTTCCTCTTAGCTATTATTAAGCACAATTTAATTTCAGAATAACATCCTTAAATCATTAAACTGTTGTCAATAGAATCATTTTACTGCGACTTGCTCTGCATGCGCATGCGCATGCTCAGGCAGTAAGCAGTACAGCGTGTCTCTGATCCAAGCAAGTACTCGATTCATCCATATTTTAGGTCGCCAAGGAGGCACCAGCCAAAAGCTGCCGTTTGTTCCATCAAAAGTCGAAGTCAGTCCACCCTAAATCTTCGAACACAATCTTCCTTGCACAAAAGTAGGACACCTAAGCACCGGGGAATTCCTCTCGATCTTAGTTGGCACATTCCTGGCATCGGAGACTAGCGACCGACAGTATATCTATTGTTATTGCATGTCCTTTTCGCGCTCCCATTATTCATCATCATCATCATCATTTATTTCTCGTGCAATAATTCAATTGCTTCGTCCCGTTCTTCCACCGCAGTCCGACGATTCTTAACGCTGCTGACCTTGAATACTTTCTTTCGACAGCCAGAAATCTTCGGACTCGAACCCAGAAGCAGAAGACATTTCGTCGAGCAGCAACAGCACCATGGTGTACATCGGCGGGGAGCAGGGGAGCGACGCCACGCTCACCGTGCCACGCCTGGCGGCCCTTTTACTTCCCGTCCTCCTCGCTCCTCTCGCCTTACATCGTGGCTTTTAGCGCGGCCGCGCGGAGGCCACGCCGCAGCGGCACCGTGGCGAGAGGGGAAGCGATTCGTCGGGGCCCCCGTCTTCCATCCGTCTTCATTAGGCAGATCACAGCAGATGCTGCCGCCGGGGATCTGACTAAGAACGAAAAGAGCTGCTACGCGTGGAGACTCCAGCTGAGCTGACAAGCATCTGACTGATGTGTCTTCTCACCAACCTGATGCGTGGCCTCACACCTTAGGGTTCTTTGGATATGTCTTGGTGGTTGAGTATATTCTTTTATTTGCTATCTAGAGCGTTTGCACTCGGAGTTCACATTGATTACACCATCCCTGGAGTTCATGTCGCTCTTCCAGATGTCAACTTTGAGTGTTGCTACAAGAAATTGAAAGAAAAAATATTCAAGATTCTCTTAGAAAAGAAATATTCAATCTAATAGTCAAAATCTTCTACTACAGTCAACACTTCGAGATGCAGCAAACTCTCAAATTACGAATCGTGCAGTCAAGTTGACCATAAGCCGCTTTGGAGGAGCTTTCAGTGTAATTGAATGGGAAAAGTAATAATATAAACCACCCGTTCCGATTAGATTCGTGACAACGCCCGAGACCGAACCACCTGAGCTGGTTCCATGTCACTACTGGGACCCACCTAATCTTACTTAGGGCTCAGTATGTCTTGCATCCTTTATTTCCTTTCTTCCAACTAGTCAAAACTTTGAAATATTAGAAGACACCGCAGCTGACCAAAACAGGTTTTGGTTCCTATAAATCTACAAGCAATAAATGTTCTCTCTCCGTAAGAATCTGACGATGATTCAGCGTGCTTCTCATAAGTCAAATATATTGAAAGCGTTGGAAAATGGTTTATATGTGTTCCAGATAAATATTATTGACGTCTTTATCGATTCGACGTGATTCAAACTTGTGTATGTTAGAATATTCAAGATTCTTCTGATTCTCAAACATCATACTCCTTAATTGATTTTTAGATGACTTCGAAATGAATCAAAGATGGTTTCGAGATGACTCTATCTGATATGGACCCAAGGCAGAGGTGTTGAAGTGACTTCGAGACGGATTCAAGGTGAAAGTATTATACTCTTGATATGTCATTTAAACAAAAGGATTTTTTTGATCAAATTCCTTTGACATGTAGCGAGTTATCTTTTTCTTTATTTAGGATATAATTATGATTATCTTCTTTTGTCATAAAGAAGAAAAAAAATAGTTTATGATTACTTTTCATGTCATAAAGAAAAAGAATAAAGTTTGCATTTCTCTATTACTTACGTACATGTAGGTGGATGAAAGAATTATTAGTAAATTCCTTATCAATATGATTAAACTCGTTTCATATTGATCGACATACACTGATAACATTCTAATTAAATACAAAAGGCTGTTTATTCAATATAATTAGTTACGTGGGTGTTTGACTAAGTGATTCTTTCTTCATCATTTCTCAAAAAAGTAAACGTAGGAGTTTGTCGTGTGCTTTCACTTGTACAGAATTTAAATTTCAAGTCCACTCGATCTCATAGTGTAAAAGCTCATTAACAATGACTGATGTTGGAAATAGTTCTTCGGTGCTTTTGCTTTTGTTTTATTTCTCAGGTGTTGGTGGATGGTGGCTTTGTTGCAACCATAATTGATATCTGATCGAAAAATAATGTCATTTTACCTATTCAGTGAGTGGTCAGCTTACGAAGTGATGAAACATCCTTTCCAATTATTGGTGGCTTTTATTTCTGTTTCTATCTCATAAATGGACGTTAGATGAAGCTATCATCCCTATAATTAAGAAAAATAAATACATAATTGACGATTCACACTGCCCATCGCCAGCCTTCCTCCACTTGGAGGAGCTGATAGTGACTCTTCCATGGAGAAAATTAAAAGGAAAAAACAAAAGAAACAATAAGAAACCAAAGGAAAGAAGAGAGGTGACGGAGATCCAACGTCTTGTCTCTTCTTTCCGAGAACGACCCCGCTGCTGTCTCGGTTCCTCCAAAGCTTATATCGTCGCGTGTGCATGAATGCGTTCCTCTGCTGCTCTACATTTTTTGAGGAACGAATTCGACAAAATAAGTGATAAATCAGCAGTCAGTGGAGAGAAGTGTGTCGACCAAAGATTCCGAGGGCAAGCATCTTGTGCTTCTTCCGACGAAGACAAAACAACATGGTGTGGTCTACTTCTCGCCGGTGATGTTCGTCTTGCATTTTGTTCGGCTGATGTTTAAACACATAGCTTCAATTCGTCTCAAACTAGAGGTTTGCTGGTGTAACGTAGACTATGATCCCCCATTCGTCCACCCAACTAATTTTGTGGAGTGCGTAGTTGAAGTTCTGACGGTGGCAAATCCTGGAGCAGTCAGGAAGCGTTTTGTCATCTTTATGCTTTTGCAGTGTCTCCTCGACCTCTGATCCTTATCCATGAAGAAAACAAAGGCAAACAGCATGGCCAGGCTATGCAAAAGAAGATGGACAGGGAAGAAAACGGCTTTCTTACTAGGATCCTGCATGGCACACAGTGGACATCGATCTTAAGCTTTTATAAAGGTGATCGAACTCACCTCTGAAGAACGACGTCACTCGTGGGGTCTTCTGTGATCCTCGACGCTTTACCATGCACATTCATCACCATCACCATCACCAACCCACTTGGAGAATGGCAACTACGAAGCCGTGCATGACGCACTTCAATTAGATAGACTACGTACAGCAGTGCGGTGGTATCGCTTCACCGTCCATTGCCATTTGGTGCTGCTTTATGACTCGTGCCGCGTGAAGAAGAGGTTGCTCACCATGTCCAAGCGTGACACATGTACGTCGGCTGTTCGGAGATGACGACTCCATATACTTGTGCCAAACGCAATGAAAAGAACAAATCTATCTGATTTCTTGAATCGATATAAAGAGATTGCATCAGCTAATCGGGATGCCTTGGTTGCGGTTTGGAATCCTATTCAGGCCACCATCCTCGTGTTCGGGCTTAATGGTGCGGTGGTGGCAGAGCGTGCAGGACACGCTAGTCTGAATCCGGCCCAATTTCCCTCTTTACAGTCTGATACAAAAGGCCGTACGTTAAGAGTAGTAATACAAAAATAAATTATTTATTACATAAAATGATAGATCTCAGGATTAGTATATTTATTTTAAAGTAATAAAAAATATTTTAATTTTTTATGATTAATAACAATATTGATTAGAAGCGGGGAATAAAATGTAATCCAACGTCTACCACGGTTGGTTAGTGGTTAGTACACGGTTAGTACCACCCGTCACCAGCTGTAGTTCCTCGAAGCCAGAAAGAGGCCAAAAGTCGCCATCACCAAAGCGCACTCACAAGCTTTAATCATGTCAAATAATACCTCCTTTTCACTAAAGCAGAAATTAACAACGCCATCAGAGGCCAGAAAACCATCTATAAAATGCCTGTTCAACCCAGCACTAGATTTCCCCCCCCTTCGCCTTCCTCGGCAATTCATGGGTGCTGGTGGTGTTGCTACCTCTTTCCATTCTCCTCGTCTTCTTTCTTCTTCCCTCACTTCTCTTCACATCCAGTCCAAGAAACCCTCCTGCTATTATTTCCTCGCCACCGTTTAGAGTTGGACAGGCAGAGAGGCAAAGAAGTCTAACAAACATTTTCACAAGTGACTGATGGAACCTTCTCTGCTGTCTTCTCCGGCTCCCGTTCTTCTACTGACTGTTCACCTGCTGTTCTTCCTGTTCCATGGAGGTAGCGGTTGCGAGTGCAGTCTACTTGGTTGTCGATGAGTTGTTCGCGTTTTTCTCATCAGTGGAAGATTTGTGTGTGTTCTTGTGCAGGGGAGGGGTCTACATTTACATTCGTGAACAGATGCGGGGAAACCGTTTGGCCGGGGATTTTGTCCAACGCCGGCACGCCGCAGCTGGAATCCACCGGCTTTGAGCTCCCTGTCGCGTCGTCGCGCTCCTTCCAGGCCCCCGCCGGCTGGTCAGGCCGCTTCTGGGCCCGGACCGGCTGCTCCTCCACCGGCGGTACCTGGTCCTGCGCCACGGGCGACTGCGGCTCCGGCCTGGTGGAATGCAACGGCGCGGGTGCCGCACCACCCGCCACGCTCGCGGAGTTCACCCTCGCGCCCTCGTCGGCGGGGCAGGACTTCTACGACGTCAGCCTGGTCGACGGATACAACCTGCCGATGGTGGTGGAGGCAAACAGGCGCGCCAGCGCCACGGGGGAGTGCGCCGCGACGGGGTGCGTGGTGGACCTGAACCGGATGTGCCCCCAGGAGCTGCGGACCGCGCGAGGCGAGGCGTGCCGGAGCGCCTGCGAGGCGTTCGGGACGCCGGAGTACTGCTGCAGCGGCGCGTTCGCGAGCCCGACGACGTGCCGTCCGTCGTCGTACTCGCAGATGTTCAAGGCGGCGTGCCCCAGGTCGTACAGCTACGCCTTCGACGATCCCACCAGCACTTTCACCTGCGCCGGCGAAGCCGATTACACCATCACATTCTGCCCACGATCTGCCCCAAGGTATCAAAACCTCGGTTCGTTTCAGCAATCACAGAAAGTTCTACCTTTTCGCTACGAGAACATGCGAAAATTCACGTCCACAACCTGTTTGTGATACTTACAGTTTATTTCATTTTTACTCTACTCCGACATCACTACCTTCATGTTTGTGATCTGATCAAGTTCTTCTGTTGCTTTCTCGATAATTATGTGAAGCAGTCAGAAAGCATCGAGAGATTCCTCGACAAGCTCGACTTCGACACCTAAAGCGACCGGTGGTCTGACGCTGGATGACGACTCTTGGCTTGCGAGTTTGGTCACCGGCGACGCAACCGCTGTGAGGAGGGCAGTCCCCCGCCTGTACCAATCATTGCTCCTCGTAGCCACCACAGTGGCGTGTACACTGCTTCTGCAATCCTACAATATAAACGCATAATTCAATCCCATGCTATCCATTACTCCCGTCTCCCCCTCTCTGTATGAACAGACTTGTGGTTCGCGTGCCAAACACTTGAAATGAATTGGGAAAAAGTATGTAAAGATTCGGATTGGATTCACCGAACGGTCCCTAAATAAAGCTGTTGTCACGCTTCTCGATACGAGAAGATTGACCAAATCCAATGAAGATTGACAGTACAATTACTGCTGCAATGACTAAACCATAAACCAGAATCTTGGTGCATTCAAGTGTTGGTCAACTTTAACGGCTATTAATGGACACTGAGATCGTAAAATAAGGCAATGGAAGATAAGCTAAGACCTATCTCCGAGGTAAATAACTAAGCATATCTCTCCGCCTAACTTCCAATTTGCCTTCCTAGGAAGCATAGTATTGGGACCATCCGAGAACCATGCACTTCTTTTCCCTATCCCTTAGCTTTATGACCAGCTCCGATCCATGCAACATGAACTTTTGACGTAGCAAACAATTCCTTATCCCCCATCTACGGCTAAAGGTGTTCAGAAGCCAAGTAGCAACAGATTGATTGGCGAATGCTAATATGTTTACATCTCTGGCATTCATGGGATGTGTTCACATCCCGTTTGCTTCAGCAACTGGACGTCTTGAGATTCCTTCGTCGTCTCCTTCTGCAACAGAACGTTGCGGACGCTCTCGCCTCAACATATTGATCCTGTTCATCATCATCATCATCGTCTTCTTCTTCTTCTTCTTCTTAGCGCTGACGTTTTGTGTGCGTCGTTGTTATCGAGTGGCTTCGACAATGGTGAATATGCGCACACGCAGCCGATGCATAAATATAATCCGTAAGGACTCTTCCCGTATGGCTCTTTACATCTGCTGTGCCTCACGTCATGTGAGCACCATGTACGTGCTACATCAGCACCATTAAATGCCAGCATGACAAGAGGCCTTCTTTCTACAGTGTGTAGTTTATATTAACTCCTTTTCTCAGTGAGAGGTGCTTTAGCATCCTTCATCTGTATTGAATAAGCTGCCGTCCCTGCTTGTATGCAAGCCACGATACGAGGCTCAAGGTCTTGAAACCATGACGACACCCTTTACAGAAATGTTTGCCGACTACTTGCCTTCACGTGGGGCCCACAATCTGCGTCTGTCTGAGAGGTTCAATGTTCATGGGAATGCGAAGTTGCTCTCACACCGGACATCGTTGAAGCTACCATTAATTATTCCCTTTCCTTCCTTTGGTGAGAGCTTAGAACTGAGAAAAGAATTGGCTGAACATATTCAGCAATATATGAAGTTTCCATCGTCTCGTTCTTGATATCCAAGAAAATAGTATATTGACCTCACCACCTAACTGCTGGTACAAAGGATTGAAAGGACTCGCTCACTGCTAGCTACTGAGTTTTGGACAGCTACATATTAACAGCTAAAAGGTACATCTAATAAAACTTTCGGCTGCAAGAGATGGTCCTATCATGTGTGTGGTTGCTCTTTCCTCCGAGGAACCCACTACATGTGTGGGGCTTTCTCATATCCTGGCCACGGAATCAGCACTGTGAGGATTAAGCAAGCAATGCATTTGGTGAAACATTATCATCCTTAAAGGTGTTTTGTTTCCTTCTTGCTCTTGCATCCCCTCTGGCCAAACAAACACATATGGAGCTCATGCACCCTATCCACAGCCCACTGTGGGACAACTTGTCTGGGCTTAATTTGCATGGGTTTCTTTCGCTTTCATATATCTTTCCTCGCATCTCGATGTTGCTGCGGTGATGGGAAGGAAAGCAAGGCGATGAACCTGCATAGTGATTCTCCTATTTGACTTACTTTTAGGCACCAAATCGCTGATAGAGTTTGGGAAGACTAAATCATATGGAGCTCATGCAAATATACTGATTTAGTCGTCCCTTTTAGTTGGGCACTTAAGACCGATTGGGAACTTCTTCCCCGTATTTGCCATGAAATGTTTTCTTTATACTTGAGACCCCGGTTGGCAGCGTCGGTTAAGGTAGACAGCATGAGAACATCAAAAGGGAAGAAAAATGCATGCCCTTAACAGAAGTGAATAGTAGTGAAGAAAGAATTTATTTTAAAAGGATTGATTTTATTTATATAAATTCGAGAGATATTTCTTATAAATCATGTACTTAATAATAGATATATATTATAGTGATTGATCCTCATATCATAGATTGATTGAAGATTAGATGAATGCAAAATTATTATTTAATATTTATCTTTATTATGATTTTCTAAGGATATTAATCTTGGACTATTATAATTGAAATATCCTATACGCGAGAGACTTTACGAGGGAGTTAGCTAATCAGTCATAAGTATGAACATGAAAAACACATAGTGAACATGTGTTTACTTGATTTTTAATAAAATAAAAATCAATGATAATATGTTTGATGTCGAAGTGAAACATTAAGATGAGCATAGGCAGGTGGCACCATCATTGTCATGATATATTATAGAAGTATATTAGGAACTGAGGTCAAGTTTGTATAGCAGATTAGTAACATAATTGAATTATATATTGATGGTGGTGATGACTCGGTATTCAGTTTCGATGGGGAATCTTATAAGTTTGTTTTGTTTCTTAGAATACTAATTAATTAGATTTGCTTAAAAGAAGATAATATAAGTTGATGTAAATTTTCTATTATCAATGTTACCTATCTAATCAATATTGATGCAATGATGAGAGCATGAAGATGAAGTGACGAGTGTTTATGAAGTTCATGATTAAGAGTTTTTTTAAGATATTGTAAGATACATTTTGTTGCAGACTAATACGAAATGGATGGTCAATAAATGAATTGTGATAATTTATTGACTATAAATCTAGACACGTAAGATAAATACTATAATTAATAAAGTACTTATCAATACTATGTAGGATCTGTAATAGGGTTAATATTATATAATTTGACTGACTTAGCGATAGGGGTGGGGTGGTGATTTCTTTGGTATTCTACATTTTCATCTTTGATGATAAATCTGAAATATACTTATTTTGAGATAGAAAAAGTCTAGAACGTTGCTTTCACTCTTGAAAAATAACTTAAGGTTTTTAGATCTTTGATGGAGAATCGATCTATCAATTTCTTAAGGAATTGTTTGATCTCGATGGATAATGGACGAGTAGATATATAATACATCTCTTTTGCTATCGTAGAAATAAAAAGGTGTCGGAATTAAAGTTAACAAAGCTAACTAAAATAAAAAATAATTCAAGTTCCTTATACCAGGCTCTTGGAGCTTGGCGAAGTCAATAAATAACTTTTTATAATTTATAAATATGATTTTGAGGGTGAATAAAAGTCAATAAATTACTATATAAAGATATATTTTTAACATCTAGTCGACATACATGATAGCCTTGAGTAATAGTCAAACTCAGGATGAGTTGAGTTATCATCGGTTTAACAATCAAACCAAACGTCTTTATGAAATCAACACTTGGTTATTGGTGAAACCCTTTGGCTATTAAACATAATATGTGTTTAGTAATTAATTAATCGGTGAATAAAGTCAATAAATTACTACATAAAGATATCTTCTTAACATCTAGTCGACGTACATGATAGCCTTGAGTAATATTCAAACTCAGGATGAGTTGAATTATCATTGGTTTAACAATCGGACCAAATGTCTTTATGAAATCAACATTTTGTTGGTGAAACCCTTTGGCTATTAAACATACTCCGTGTTTAGCAATTGATTAATTTGAGTTCTACTTAATTCAAAAGATTCATTTGCATTCGATGAAATTTTGTATGAGGTTAGATGGTATAAGGGTCCATATGATATTAAAGAGTAGGGTATCGTATTCCTCACACATGATTTTGTGCTAGTATAGAGATTTTTGTGCTTAGATGATGCTTGTGGGTTTAATAGGATCAGATGGAGAGCTGATGATAACATGAAGAGTAATGATTTGACATGATTTGAATATATCATTTTTAGATTGTGTTGTCATGTGATATCTAGGTTCGATGATATTATTAGATTATCTTGAATGTATACGAATTGGTGAAGAGTTGATGACACATACCTGATCATGTTGATGCATTTTAGAGTCACTTGGCCAAGAAGAAGATAAAAGCATCATGATACTAAGGGCATTGCTTCATTGGGTGTTGAGAGTGAGTTAGTAAAAATGTAGATAAATAAGTTACAAAGGAGGTGAGGTGCTACTAAACTGGAGCATTAGAGTATTCGTATGGTGAGAGGTAATAATAAAGTATAGGTCTAGGGAGAATAGCTAGTTGATATGTTGAGAGGTGCGCTTGAGGGGGGTTTGAAGTGTATTCGTATGAACCTGGTGATGGATGGTTATTGTAGTAGCTCACATGATTGAAGAACAAAATTTTGGAAAGGAAAAGGTAAACTCAACAAAAATAATATGAAGATATATAAAGATCTTATGAGTGTGAGGATCATAACATTAAAAAATATTATCTTCAAGGGAGTACTCGATGAAGATACAAGATTTGAATCTTGGTGTTATCTATTGTGAAGCATAATACTATTTATGAAGGTTTTGAGTTTTGTAAAATAAAAATTTTAAATTATGACTTATATTGTAGGATTGTGATGAGCATATAGTTAATGAGGTAGATCATAGTATGAAAGACTATTAATCAAAAGGTTAATGACATGGAGGTTTAGTGTAGGATGGTGAGACCGGTTTCAATTATATGTCGATGCTTTCGTTCGATAGAGCTAGCCAGTTGAGGTGTATACAATGGTGACTTGAGATGTTATATATCACAAGATAAATTCTCAAACCTTGATATTCACATCTTTCATAAAAATAAACTATTCTAATAATAGAATCAAAGAATTCTCGTCTATTTTTCTAAAACAAGTAAAGAGTGACTTCATATTTATATTTGAAAGAATAAAATCATCTATAATAATAAAATAATCTATAAAAATGATATAAAATATAAAACTATCAAAGCAAGTGATTAGGGCAAAGTTCCAAATATTAGTATAAATAGTTTATAGTGATTTGGAGTAGGATATAAAAGATGTTTTAAAAAATAGTTTGCGACTTTTATTACCAAGGCAAACATTATAATGACTTACAATTCTACTTGATTTGAAGATTAGTTATTATTGAATGAAGGATAACATATGACTAAGGTGACGATGCCATATTGATTAGAGCAGTAATTGAAACAAGAGTGATTGATTGGAAGATTTGTAAAGTTGATGGTCACTTGTAAATGTTGTCTTAATTTTAACCTTGGAACAAGGATGCCCTAATACTCAGTTCCTTTATAAGAAATTAGTTGAAAAAAAACTTAATAGAAATATTATTGTGTATTAAAAATTGAGGCACATAAATAATTTTTTTTTATGTGAGGTACATACAAATATCAAGTATAAAAGTACTTGTGTGTGAATTAAGTATTGTGAAACTAGTGTGAGTGATAGGGATTTCATTATTGTCACTAATGATGATATCTTCATTATCTCTATAGTCGATTTGGATGAATAAATTCTAGAGATCAGAAATAATATAATGAAAAGCACCAGAGTCAATAATGTAATTGCTTGGATAGATAATCGGAATAGTCATGATGTTTACTTGAGGCTAATTGAATGTAGTAATAGACTTGGGTCGAGATCAATAAATTTTTGCTTTGTGTACAATTTGATCATAGAGCTAGTAGATGATTTTTTGCTAATTATTATTATTGTGATGCCAAAACTACTTATAGTTATAATAATTATTGTTAAAGTTATTTTCTAAATTATTTGGGTTGAAGTTGTCAATATAGTTAGAGAGTAGATAGTGTAATGAAAGATAATGGTTCTGTGTGTTACCAATGTGTTCAGGAGGCATCTCGTTCCGTTCTTTATTGAAGTTCTTATTTCATTATGATTTCCTTTAGAATTTATTGAATAGGGTTGTGATAGTTCCATTTTTCTCTTTTCTCATTTTAGATATATTTCATGATTAATCAACTTATCATATAGTTTTTCAAATGATATTAGTAAGTCTAAGTGTTGGAATTACTATCGAGAGTATGATAATAACTTATTCATCACTTGTGAGATGACCTATTAAAGTCATATTATTTATAATAACTTATAGATTTTACATATAATCAGTAATAATACTTTTCTCTTATATTATTTTTATCAAAATAGATAAAAGACTTAGTATACAAGTATAAGAGCAATTAGTAAAAATAGTTTATAATTTGATCAAGCTACTACTGTTGGTGAAAAAAATAGTGATGCTATGGAGTCAGTAACAATAATAGAAGAACATTATTGATCTATACTTGCTAGAATCTATAATTATAATTGATGGAACGAGAGTGTCAGAATTTTAATAAAAAATATATGGATTGTCAAATACTATTAATATTTGGAGGAAGATATCTAGATCAAGTATATCAGACCTGATGATAACATGTGTTATCTTATGATCAAATTTGAATTAAATTTGATGGATGAGGTGGAGTAGATATGGAATAGATTAAATTTGGAAGAGATCAAATAAATTAGAACTACTTTGTTGTCCATGGAATGAGGTAGAATAGATCTAGATCTGGATGAGGAGATATTGGTTGATATAGAGAGATCAGTAACCAAGGCTCTGAAAACGTGTGATAAAGAAGGGATCCCGTTTGCTATGGTCAATTGTGAGAGGGCGACAGTGGGATCCGATGATGATGAGGAATACTGCAGACATAATGAAGAAAAGTGATGAGGTAGTAAGAAAAAGTCTTTTGTGAGATGCAATAACATTTGACAAATCTATCCTTGAGGAGAGTTACAATGGCGAGATCAAGGTCAACCTCCAATGAGATATCGATGCGATCATTCATTGAGCAGAGCAAAGACCATATAGGAGAACATCGAGTGAAGAACATATATGATTAAGGATGGTCGACGTGAAAAGCAGGTCACGACTAACTCCGAGCTCCAATCATAGACACAAGCGATGATCGCAAGAGAGTTATAGTGGCGAGACCGAACGAAATAATTTTTTTCCCTCTTTGTATATCAAAATGAGTTTCTCATCAAAATACCAACTTGATATTAAAATTTAAATATCAACCAGTATAGCATAAACAATAGAGTAATAAATCAATCACACAGTGAGACCAAAATTTTAATGTGAAAAACCTGGGACCGTAGTCCACCTTAAACTTTCACTATCAATAGTAATGATAACAAGTTTATAATAAGTCTTTCCTAAAATAGCAAGAGGATCACAATAATATCAAGATCATATGTCTTGGCTCATATCTTCATCCTATAGAGGATCTCATTAAGAATTCTAGGTCTCACAAAATGAATATAACATGAAAGTAGCTCAGAGAGAGTAAACTATAGATCAACACCATTAGGATTATAGAGTTTACTACAAGGATTCTCTGTATAAAATTTGGGCCAAAACTGACAACGTTTGGCCACTGATCGTCAAACAAAAAACTCAAAATCCTAATTTTTCTCTCTCCTTTTCTCTCTCTGTTCTTTTCTCTGTCTGCGCCTCGCTGCTGCTGCACCGTTCGCTGCGCACGCTCGCTGCCCTCACGCTGCCCATTCACAGCCCTATATCTCTCTCTTTTTAATTTCTTTGATTTGGGCTAAAAAATCCAATTGTCCAAGCCCCATATGAGCTAGACCCAACAATTCTTCTCTTTCAGCTCATATGGTGGGTTGTACTAAACCTGCTCTTTGCCTACATGCTTCAAGCTTCTCCTTAGGCAAAGACTTTGTTAACATATTTGAATTATTCTCATTGGTATGCACTTTTTCTAACTATAATTCTTTCATCTCAAGCACATCACGAATCCAGTGATATCTCACATCAATATGCTTAGATCTAGAATAATATGTTGAATTCTTGGAGAGGTGAATGACGCTCTGACTACCACTTGTTGGGAAAAACCTGTTAAAGCGGAATCATTCATTTCCCTTATTGTATATCAAAATGGGTTCCTCATCAAAATACTAACTTGATATTAAAATATAAATATCAACCGACACAGCATAAACAATAGAGCAATAAATCAATCACATAGTGAGACCAAATTTTTAACGTGAAAAACCCAATGTGGGAAAAATCACGGGACCGTAGTCCATCTCAAACTTCCACTATCAATAATAACGATAACAAGTTTATAATAAGTCTTCTCTAGAATAGCAAAAATATCACAATAATCTCAAGATCATATGTCTTCGCTCATATTTTGATCGGTGAATCTCATTGTAAGAGAATTCTAGGTCTTATAAAGTAGGTATAGTAGGAAAGTACCTCAGAGAGGGTAAACTATATATCAACACCGTTAGGATTGTAAAGTTTGCTGTAAGGATTCTCTGCATAAAATTTGGGTCAAAACTGACGACGTTTAGCCACTGATCGTCAAGTAAAAAACTCAAGATCCTAATATCTTCTTTTCTCTCTCTGACAACGTTGCTGCTGTTCGCTGTGCACGCTCGCTGCCCTCACGTTGCCCATCCTATCTCTTTCACTTTTTAATTTCTTTGATTTAGACTTAAAAAACCCAATTATCTAAGCCCATAGGCTGAACCTAACACAATGAGATATCGATGCGATCATTGAGCAGAGCAAAGATCATATAATAGATTTGGACAGATCTGACTTGTGAGAAAGACCATCAGGAAAATTGTCCATGCGTGAAGGAGAACATCGAGTCGAACAACGAAGAACATATATGATTAAGGATGGTCGATGTGAAAAGCAGGTCACGACTAACTCCGAGCTCTGGTCATGAACACAAGCGATGATCGCAATAAGTGAAGAATAGGGAAGAGAGGAAAACTTGTATTGAAGTAAGGAGACTATGATAGCATGTAGAAAGAATTTACTATGAAGTAGATAATTTCATTTATACAGATTCGAGAGAGATTTTTTTTTTATCATGTATTCAAATCATGCACATATGTGATGATGATTGATCCTTGGGATCGATTGAAGATCATGTAATTAATATAAAATTATCTCTATCATAATCTTCAAACAAGTAAAACTATGTAATCAACTTCCACTTTCTAAAGCTTAGTACCTTCCGATCTTAGTTCGCTGATCGACATGATCGAAACATCGTTGCCACGGCGATGAATTGCTTTTGGTGGAGATGGCTTTCTTTTCCTCCTATTACGGTACGCACGCCCTTGTCGATTAGCCTCCGGACCTCACTTTGCCATCATGATGGGTAACATTAGTGGGCTTTGAGTCCATACCTTTGTGGAATTTGTAGGAAGTGGATTTACTTTTCCATTGTCGAAAAGTTCGAAAATAGTATTATCTCCTGTGCCTTTTACCATTCAACTAACCAAGAAATTTAAATTAACAATTTTTTATTCTTTAAAAAATATTATAAAAAAAATAAAAATACTTAATAAATGTTGAGTTGAGTCAAATTAATATTATCAAAAGAGAGAGAAATGAACCATATAAACATGAACCCAATAGCGAGTGAAATGAGCAACTAAACAAAAAAAGAGTCGCATATTTCTTTTTCTTTTTTTGTTGAATTTAATCCAACAATTTTAATTAAGAATAATTAAACAACAATTTTATTTAAAATAGCGTTTCTTAATAAATTAATTAATGTGTTAGCGTCACCCGACCCGAGCCAAAACGCGAGAGGGTGCGTTCCGGTGAGATGTTTCCATCTGCCCAAGCCACCATCGACACCGCCATCCGCATTCCCTCCGGTGGTGACACAGCACACGAGCCAACCATCGCCCCACTGAGCGAAGCGAAAGATCGCTAACTGAAGCACTACATATCACAGGGTGATGCTGCGGCGATGACGTCCTCTGGTCGCCCCCGTCGCCGCGTCGTCCGTGGCTTTGCTGGTTTCTTCTCCTACTCTCTCTTCCTCGTCTCCGTCTCCTCCCTCCTCTGCCCCTCCGACGCCCTCGTGCACCTCCGCTCCAAGCCATTCTCCTTCACCTTCATCGACGCGCCCGCCCGCTTCGGTGATTTCCCGTTCCCCCTTCTATCCATTCTAGGGTTAGGGCAGCCGAAAGAGTTCGCTAATCTCGGGTGGTGCTTTCAGCTGTTCCGGTCGATGGGCTGGGGATCTGCGGATCGCTGCACGCCGCCGAACCCCTTGATGCGTGCTCTGTTCTCAGGACTAACTGGACTGCCGTAGGTGACGGCGGCGGAGGAGATGCGAGGTTTGTTCTGATCTCCAGGGGCGTGTGCAACTTCGAGGAGAAGGTTAGGAACGCCCAGGATGGTGGATTTGAGGCTGCGATCATATACGACGACCAGGAGAAGAGCAGTTTGTACTCCAGTGAGTGCACAATACGGCTGTTTCCCACCCTCTCTTGTTCTTGTTCTTGTTCCTGTGATTGCTTTTCCAGTGAGAATGGGCGCCCGCCCCGTGATTATAATTATCTTTCTTCGATTTGTTTGTCAGGTTTTTGAGAAAGCAAAATCTTCCAGCCATCTCATAATGTTGTGCACATTAAGTGTCTTCTCGTCCTCCTCACTGGACCAAAGAAGGATCACATTATGGATGCAAACTGCACATTTGTCGTTCAGACCTCTATGTTATATCTGGAGGAGGTCCTTATTGCTGAAGCATACAATCAACTAGTGTGGTGCATAGGATCAACTAATTTTGGATAACTCGACAATGCAAGGTTTTATGTGGTTGTCAAACTGGTGCTAGTAACTATTTAGGCAGTTGGATAATAAATAGTTCTGGGGTGGATACAGGTTTTCCAAATGTGTCTCGCACCTAGTTGCCGAGCAACTAGTAGCATGATAAAGCCATTTGCTTCAGAAGAAGATTTAGAGTGCAAAAAGAAGGTAATTTGGAAGATTTGTGGACTGATAAAAGTTTTGGGAGGGAGAACGTTTGACATATAATTAATGATATCATGAAGATGTGAATTTGATCTGTATTCTTTAGGGACTATTTGCTTAATGATACAAGGTAGTTTTTGGAGTTAAATAACATTGTGAATTTGTGATATTATTATTATTATTATTGTTGTTATTATTATTATTATTTACAGTTCAAAACATTTTTATCTTACGAGCAAGGTTTAAAGTCATGTTTATGAATCATATCAGGATCTGGTTATTCAGACTGGGGGGTTGGGTTTTGGAAAAATGATCGGATTTTTAAGTCTAATTTGATTCATATATTAGATCATACATAGGGTTTGTGTTGTAAAGGAAAAGGGAATATGTTGCCAAAAGGAGAAGATCAAATATTCCTAGAACTGAAGAGAAAATGTTACAGCATATCATGACCATCCATTAGAATTTATTATCAACCAATGTTGTTGTCCTTTTTAGACTCGATGATTTACATTAACCAATCCCTTTTATAGCCTAAAATGGATTAAAAGTTTCAGTTCTTTTTCCAGTAACTGAATTTAAGATCAGGTAGTAGTCTGGCACCTTATATCTCAATAGATCAAATCTTATACAGACAGCAAGTTTTGTCTCATTTTTAGCATCATGCCCCTATTCTATCAAAATTGCTTATCATTTATTAGTTTAGGTCAACATTATAAAAGGACTATCCCTGTTGTGGTTGATTTAAGTGAAGCAATCTGATCTCGATGACTTTTTTTACTTAATTATTCTTCTATTGTAAATAATGGTTATCATGCAACTCTTTGTTAGGTTTATAGAAGATTTTGAAATTTTGAATGTCTTTCTTGTCTCTACCCAACCTGACCCCATCAAATATCTAATATTCCTTCTGATTATCCCTCTTCCAACCATTTGTATGGTTGCCTCATCTGGACTCAACGATTTTCATTTCCATCTTACTTTATCAACCATATAAATATGTTCTGTTCCATTCAAGGACCCGATAAATGATATGAGATCTTCCTGCTACTTGTCCTCATTTGATACTAGCATCTTTTGCAGTAACATCTTTATTTTTCCATTTCTGGAATTTACAGACTGGCTTCATATATCTGTTAATATTTTTTCTTGACGTGGAACACTCAGTTGGCTTCCATTGTATTTCCAAAATTTTATGTGGAAATATTTTTTTTGCAATTTGACCATTGTGACCAGTCTATATCCATCTTGATTGTTTTCCCTTTTTATCTTCATTTGCATGATGCATATCAATCTGCATGGGACATCTGTGATCATACTTCTGAAATACTGAAGTGATTTACTATCTTAAACGTTGAAGATATCCAACTCGTTAAGTAGAAAATTTGAAAGATTTAGTGATGGCAAGCTGGTATTGGGATGAGAGACTCAGATGAACGAGCACAACTGGAGGCTTCAAGAACTGTATGATGATTAACTAGCAGATTTGTATTAAGACTTCTTAATGTGAAGGCTAGAAGTAGCTTAGGTCTTGGAATAAAATGATTGATCTATGGATATGAATGGCTGTCCAACAGAGATAGGAACTTATGCTTTCATAACCTGGATCGCTACCATTTCATAACCTTGATGCATTTTATGAAAGTTTCACATTTTCTTCAGCCTTTTCTGATGTGCATGTTACAGTTCCTTTTTCTCTTGTGACTTGTGGGAACTATGTGCACACTATGGGTAAGGATCAAGTTTGTTTGCTTTTGTCAACTTGTTGGTTTCTTTATGCCTAGATAATGATATCCTCTCTACATTAAAGCTTATTGGGTGAACTTGTGAGGCTTAACTCTACATGTACTACTGAAAATTAGATGCTTACTCTCCACCTTGATTAAATCATTATTTACTCTTCTTGTATCTTTTGTGCATTCTGTTGTTCAAATCTTTGCCTTCTCATCTATATGTGTTTCTCTTTTCATTATATATTTACATATTATGTGTCTGCAGTGGTTGGAGATTCTGCTGGCATACATATACATGCAGTTTTTGTTTCAAAGATGGCAGGCGAAACTTTAAAGAAGTTTGCTCGAGGTGAAAAGGGCGAATGTTGTATAGGATCTTCAATGGATGAGACTGCCGGAACCATCCTGGTTATCTCCTTTGTTTCTCTTGTTGTCATAATAATGGTACTTGCTGCATTTATGTTGGCTAGAAACTGTCGGCTTCTTCGGAATGGAGTCCATAATCAGCCTTCTAGTATGAAAAGAGAAGCAGTGGAAATGCTTCCCTGCTTCACATTTAGAACTGCCTACTTAAATAGCAAGCATACAGCAGAGACTTGTGCTATTTGCCTTGAAGATTACAGAGATGGAGATTCCCTGAGAGTTCTTCCCTGTCTACATGGTAAGCTGTACTAATCATATTTCTTGTTCTCCCTGTTTCTTTGTCAAACATTCCATCTTTTTGTAGTTTCTCTTAGTCTTCTGAGGTTTCTTGTTGAAATTATCAAAGATGAATTTGTTCATTGGAATGCATACTGGGAACCATTGAGTGTTATCATCAATAAGATTCATTCATTCCCAATGGGGTTTTTAATGCTTGAAAAAGTTTCCTTTTTCTGAACTGGACAATAGTAATCTAGTTTGGTAGCCTTCTGATTTTTCGATTAGGCTTGGTTGTCTCCGGAATGATTTTACCCTCAAATATATTGGCATTTGGCAACACAATTAGTTCTTGTTTTTGTCATCAATTGATTCATAATTTGGAAGCCTGTTGTGGCACCAGTTTCTCGTTTAAATAATGATTTTAACTAGAATGATGAGTTGTGAATTTTACGGCAATAGATGAACACCTGCTTTGTACTAGTTTATCACCTCTAACATTGATGAAACTAAATTGATTTATAATTGAATGGTATACTTGGTTGGTTTTGTGTCCCTCAGGCGTTAGTCTAATATTTTGGTTGACATCACCTTGTTCGTCACAATGCTCACTTTTTTCTTGTTTCATGATATACCTAATGACTTCTGCAGATTTCCATTTGGTGTGTGTTGATTCCTGGTTAACGAAATGGGGAACATTTTGTCCGGTCTGTAAACGAGACATGCGCTCACGATGAAGGTATGTCTACTAACTTAAAATTGATTCAGTTCAACTGTTTATACAAGTACTTGGCTTCTATATGTACATCCGGTCATGGTCGAAATTAGACTTTTGTGGGTTTAGGATGATTCTTCATGAAACCTGCTCCAACCAATATCTTGATGGAAATTTGTATTTTGGTGTCAAGAGAAGAATAAGCACGCATGGAGCCAAGGCACCTTGTCATGCACGATGCTATCAAACAAGCAAGTGGGTGATTGTATTCGTCCCAACTTTTGAGCCTCGTTTTGTTTGTATATGTACGAGGGGAAGAATGGGAATGTTATCTTTGTTTGAGATCACTGCTCCTTTGGCAACTTGTGTTCCTGTAGTTTTTTGTGCTTCATGGAGTTGGCTCCTCTGTTATATGATGGCATTGGGCTGTATGTAACTCTTTGTGTGGCCAGAGTGCAGGTCAAATATTTGTATCACCTCTACTCGTTGGTGTTTCCAACAAATTGTATATATGTGTAATTATCACTAAACACGCAGAAGACGCATCTTGGGATGCCCGACCCCCAAGTGGATGGGCGATCCCATCATTTGATTCTGTAGCTATTGCATATGTTAGGTCTTGCTCGCGGCCCGGAGCTCGGTCGCGCTTTCCGTCAAACAGCTTCTAGGCGCCTAAATACATATATATGTCTTTGTAAGTGATAAAACTCTGACTTTTCAGGCACAAGTGCTAACTCCCAACTAGAATAGGACTTGAGCTGATCGAACCTAAGTTTTGAACTATGTTTGAAATAAATCAGAGTATTATTCGAATTGAGACTCAGCTAAATTAGAATTTGACAAAGACTAGGTTTGATCATCACCGGTCGTGATGTAGGACTACATTAATACATCTGTAAAATATTAGATTTTGAACGATTAATCCAAAATATGACTAAACTCAAATTAATAAGTACACACCATCATTCCTTAAATAACTTAAGTTTGAGTCAAATTTAGGGATACCAAATCCGTGTTTTGAAAGACTTGAGTCTAATCAGTTAATTAAACCCGATTGCATTGAATGCCATCGTTGCGAAAGCAATGTATCTCTTCCATTTTGATCACAGAAAAGATACAAGTCACTTAGTCGTTACCTAAAAGCATGGATAAGTGGGTATACGACGACACAGTGAATCGTCTCAACAAGCTAATCCCATTAATAACCAATGGACCCGTCCAAATCTTCACATCATAGGATTCCCTTTTCTTTCTCAAAAATATAAAAAAATAATGGGAAAAAAATATTAGAGTATGTCAACTATTTTTCTTGGATCCCCATAAACCTGACATGGGGGAGGCAGAAAGGTAAAGTATCCGAGGCTAAACCTCGTGTGTTCCCCTATATATATATATATATATATATATATATATAACCTTCAAATAAAAAAAACAATTCATATATATATATATTAATTTATATTTTCTGCTTCCCTCCATAATCCGAAGTTTAAATTTTTAAAATGCCAAATCAATTCCCCTACATCGAGAAAATCGATTAAAAGAAACAAAAGCGGAGCGTCACGAGCTGGCGAACGAAATCATCGGAGCTCGTCGCCGCGCTCTCCGCCGTCGGATCGGGAACTGCGGCGACAGCTGCGGGCCCTAACGGCGCTGCCCGCTCCCACGAGTGCACGTCCAGCCAATCAATTAGGGCTTTTGTTCTCTTTCCTGACTCTTAGTCTCTCCTTTGCCTCTTTTGGCGTTCCAAGATTTGGTTGGTTTCTGAAGTTCTGTTTCAGGTTTCTGACTTCGGTTTTCCGAATGTTCCTTTGACGATGGTTTGCTCGTGTTGCAGAGAAGATACCGGCTGGAGCTGGGAGTCGAAGCTAATCGCTTGTGAGTTTCATGTTAATGAACCTGCAAATGAGTGGGTTTCAGCATCTTGTGTTTTCTAGTTTCATTCTTTCACGCATACATCACATTAGCAATTGGCCGAGCACTCTTGGTTGTGTTTGGCATTGGGTAGGATTCACCAGCCAATAAAGACAGAGTCTGAATGGGATTTAGATTATTGCTGTTAATTCTAGTGAAGGAGTCAGTACCTTTTGCACTATAACAGTTGCTTGTAGGATGTGCAGGATTCCTGCTGTCTGTTCTTTCATCATTGAACCTGTGCCGTGCAGTCACAGTAATCCTTTATTCATGTAGCATTAGATTTGCTTTGAGGGTTTTCCCGGAATGTTCCGATCGCCGGTAGCATATCTTTCTAATGTGGTCTTTAGTTGTTGAATGGCCATAGTTGTAACTTTCTTTTATAGAAATAGTGAATCAGTCAGTTTGGTTCCCCCAAATGCACTTGTAACTTATGAATTGATTGAGGAATTAATCTGCAGAACTTTATTCAGTTTCTTTTGCTACAATTATTATGTCACGAAACTACTATGCTTTTGTGCTACTATGTAAACCATTTCGTATCAGTTGGTAATTCAAGTGCTTTTTTTCCTGCATTGGGCGATACCTCCTTTTTGTCCTTATTTCCTTGAATTGACAGTCAGGAAGCAGAGAAGCCCGTGAATTATTTTGGGATATTCTTCCTGATGAGTCCAGAATCAATAGCATTTCGTCAAAAAAGGAGGATGAAGAATGCCAGAAACAAGTACATGAACCCAGGTGCACTTGTGCAGCTCAGTTGCAGCAGGACCACTACCAGATCTTGTGCAGATGTAGGGATGAAAGGGGTTATCTTGGAGTCTAGGGAAGAAATAGATAAACTACATCAAAATGAGGTTATCCAAGATAGTATCCCTACCGTGTTTCCTGTTGGGGTCTACCTTCAGCCTGCAACAGAAGTCAGTAAGCAACAGAAACAGCCTCAAACACCTAAAGCACAGCACCCTGTCGATTCTGATGGTCTTTCAAGGCTTGAATCTCTTCCTATGGATCTTCTGGTGTGTGATGGGAACGATCTTTTTTTTACACAATTTCTCATTTTTGTTATCTATGTTAATTTTTTTATTTGCTGTTATGGCATGACTGATGATTTTATTTCTTTCTTGTTCTAAGGTTAAAATCCTGTGCTACTTGCATCATGATCAACTAAGAGCTGTTTTCCACGTTTGTCAGCAAGTTCGAACAGCAGTAAGTGCTCTTTTTTAGCTTTCTTTGTTGTTCGTATCCCTGATAATTGATGTGAATTGAGCCTCCCTTTTGTTTTATCTTTGTTGATGATTCTATTCGAACATGTTTGCTTTCTGATAATTGGGTTTCCTTTCTTCTACTCATAGCCTTCTTATATGTACATATATCTCGAGAATTGAGTTACCTTTTCATGACTATTTATGAATGTAGTTTATTATACAATGTCATCTCTAGTTTTGTAAACTTTATAAAAGCTACTTTGTCATAGCTCTTTCAACGACAATTTGTATTTTCTTTCTGTTACTTTTCCATAAAATAATGTTCTCCTTTCTGAAGTTCCCATCTTGTGCATGATTTCCATAATATTGCATCAAGCTAATTTTCTGTCAACGATAGTAGATCATTTGACTATATGTTGTTCTTAAGATTACAGCACAACCTTTATTTGATTTCCTTAGATAATAATATGACAAGTCTTGTGCTTTGAGCCAGGTCCTTTTGGCTAGGAAACAACATTTTAATTACACTACTCCGGACAGGTCTAGGCAAGGGATGCTTAGGAATAGAACTCCTGTTCCAAGTGAACATTGGTCATTTGTAAGGTACAACAGAATAAACATAATCATGGAAGCTTCCATTTCCTTTAATTCCTCATTTTTCCTATCTTGTGCTTATATTATTTTGCATTTCCAGGAAGGAAGGGAAGGGCATGTGGGTATCAAGCCCACACACTCCAAGAGCTCCAAGACAAGGACCTCGTCCTCCTCGTCTTCACATAATGGATATGAAACAAATTTCAGCTGTTCTTTTCCAGGAGTCTACATTATCTCCAAGGCGCATTGCCCCTCCAGGTTTGCCAAGGCCACTTTTCAAGGCTCTGGCTTCTACTAGAGTTCTAATTTATGAAGATGAGCTCTGCCAGGCAGTAGCACATAATAAGCTTCGTTAAGGATTCTATCGGAATCTATTTTCCCATATACATTCAGCCCTTTTCTTTTTCTATATGTATATGGCTTAGTATGCAGGTGTGTGCAGCTTGCAACCACTGCATCTAAGATTTAGAGGACAGTTATGTGGAAATTATCACCTTAAAACGACATTGGGTTGTATATAGATCTTCATACAAATATTACGTGATCCCGATTTTGCTTTTCTGTGAAATATGCCTTTTCTTCATAGATGACATAGATTATGCTTTTGTGCATCATTTAGACTAGGAATCTCTTTCTTTTCTTCCAAGGGAAATTGAAGTGAGGTTTCAAGATGTCATTCCAAAACTCTTGAAATATTACATGTAGAAGTGAAGTGCTGATAATGAATCATCATTCGGAAGAACAAAACGAAGGCACAGAGAAGAAGAGATGATCAGGAAATTCTTTTTAACTGGTCATTATATTGCCTGGCAACAGAACAACACATTTTCTATTTATTACTGGTGAATTAACAAGTTTTAGTTTAGCGATGACCGATACTGCTTTAAAATTTTTTTTATGATAATGTTATACGCTCTCTCTGTAGGGTGATAGGTGTCCCAGAATAAGTACTTCGAAACATCTTCACATGGGGGTGCAGTGAAGCTATTACAAGTAAGTGTAACCTCATAAATTCCTGTGCCGCAGCATCCCCTTGCAGTCTCCTTGAATCCTAACAAATGAAACAATACCAAGTAAGAAGCAAGGTTTTGAGCTTCTGATAAGATTTTCTTGAACTGCTTATGATGAAGATTGCATTGATTATATTTACCATAAGCTTCAGGGCGTTGCATTAGATCAAGCAAAGATGTGTACATATCAATGAAGACTATTCTTGATCCTGGTAGGGTATGGTTAAGCCTTTGCAACTCTTTTGATAGCTCAGAATTGTATATGACTGCAGCTTGGTTATACAGATCGGCACATTCTCTTTCAATCCCTCCTGCCAGAGTTCTTTGTGATGGTAGGCACCCAATAGGAGATATTCCTGAGACGCTGATCCTTCGTGCCCCTAAATTGTACAGTTCCTGAAACAAGTTTTGAGCTTCTTTAGTATCTTTGAAACTGAAAGGAAGCCTTGTTTTAGTGCAGCGGCAATAAGAAGACAAACACTGCTCTGCTCTTTTCCTGGTTGTTTTACTTAGTGTTGTGTAGGTTTACCTTCACTCATTTAAATCAGTAGCTTCCTCTAATTGGCAAATTTTTGCTCAATAGACACTACTCTTTTTAATCATTTCCTTGCTGTTTGTGGCTTGAGCCAGAAATTTGTTAGGCAGTGATAGCTCATTGAACAAGTGTTTCGAACCTTATTTTCGATGAGGATGTGGAACGACAAAACCATCACAACCAATGATTAAATTTCCTGACTGTTGTAAATATGTAAATTTCCAGTGAAGCTGGGAGTTGAATGAAAGTGAAGTTCTGTCACTAGTTTCTAATATGCAAGATTTTCATTCTTTTCTTACTATTGAACTAAATGGTCTCATATCCAGTTTTTAATTGACAGTTGCTGAGAAAATTTTTGGTAAATTGTTTATATTTCTTGTCTGCTAATTTATTATTCAGTTGTTGGCAAACAATATGGAAACCTAGTGAAGTCAACTTTTCCATACAGGCAAAATGATAAATGCCAAAATGTATGATGTGTATCAGATAGACCATTTATTTTGTTACTAATGGCTTGATAACCAGCAATGGGATGTAAAACTAGATGGAAGGGCTTAATTGTTTGTGAAGATCTATGGCGTTTTAGATCATTATGAATAATGTGGATTATCAATTTGGATGCTCTTTTATGCTTTTCTATAGTTTACTATACCTAATTGGTACGAAGGGAAAAAGATTATCATTTGTCATCATATTCTTTTCTTGCAACGCTTGTTTAGATCAAGAACAGGGTAGAGCATGAAGTAACAAACTACTTGAGATATATGTATGTATGTATATATATAGTGTCGCTATAAATTGTGCATGAATTTCCTAATGTCACAAAATTAGCTAGTGAGATATTTTTTATAGTCAAACATGATAGTGTTTTTATGCAAATGTGGATCTTAAAACCTTATAAACAATAATCAAAATCTTCAAGTCCATGACAATTTCTTCAAAGATGGACTAGGCAAATAATTCAAACAAAAGCCCAATGAATTTAGTAGAGAAGAAAAACATAATAATTCAATAAATATTTAAATTGATAGGTTAAATCTAAATTGATAGGTTAATCCTAGATGAAACATATTGAGCAAATGATGGTGCTCTGAAAGATTCTTGAAAGCCCTCTTATCAATCAGTACAGTAATGTTGCAGTTTTATTTTTATTGTAGTCTATACTTTCTTGAAAAATCTATACTTTCCCTGAATCTGTTGTAGTCTGCCATTAGTGTACTCTTATGTTGTACAGTTGAAGACGTGATCCTTCCGAGAACTTCTAACAACGAGGTTGCATGTAGAACTCGAACTCAAAATGAGAAGCCATGACTCCATTGCTTTTAGCAAGAGACGCGGTAAAATATCTCCTATCATAGAAGCACGCGAAAGAATAAATTTTTGTGTGGCTTGTAGGTGTTGTCTAATGTGCAAGAGAAGGAACCAATAGTTCATTCATATATGTCTTATGAATCCCAAAAATGCTGTCAAGCTTAAACCTTTCTGACTCTGTTGGAGCCTTAATGGCTTGAGAACAGATACAACAAAAGAAATAAATTTTTTTCTTAAAAGAATGAATAAAGGATAACAAATAATGTTATGCAAGACAAAGTTCTTCAGCATAACAATGCAGAAATTTTTCATAGAACAGTTCTCGACTATTGAAAGCAAAAAAAGAGAGTTGATGGACTTTATCATTTTATTTGGCTTGCAAAAATGCCTACTTTTGAGTCTTCTGGCACTCCTAAAGTTGTTAATTGAATATGGACAGGTAGAAGATTGGCAAAATGAGATTAATAGATAGAAGTTGGGGCACTGAAAGACCCTCATGTTTAAGTAATTAGCTATCATTTTTCCCACCAAACTCAACAATTAAGCAACAAAGTCATGTAGTGGATGAGAATTGTTTGCCGGACAATTGTGTCAGTGTACCAAAAATGCTGAATGTTGGCAATCAAGCTGCCTGCATCAACATGTTTAGGTCATGTAATTATAGGTCTTTTCTTTTTCATCAGAACAAGGTCATGGCCTTAAGCAGCGGGCTTGGATGGATCTTGTAGTTTACTTGTGATGCAAGATGAGCTTTTCAGCTACTTGTCCTTTCCTCACAGATATTGGTTCTTAATATCTGTGAGAAATATCCAGTATATATGATTAATCCTTAAGTTAAATATTGGCTCATAATTCGAGCAATTATTTTAGAACTGTTAGCTGTGCTAAACGATCAGTAGGAGTTGTGTCATATTCATCGAATGCCAACCTGCATCAGTCCATTATTTGTAAACAGAAGCTCTATCAGGAGAACTGTGTTTCTTCCTCGACGTTGTTTGGGAGTCCATGGCAGCATTCACGAATAATATAAATCACTATTTGCTGCTGTCCAGTTGAATAAATATGAATGGAGCCTTGAGACTGTGAGTGATAAGGATCAGATTTTATTTGCCGAAGTTCCATTTCGACTTTATTGACATTATGTAGATGATCTCTTCTTAAGGGTGAAGCTATCCTTTGTGTGTTCGTCTGCCATTGACACGATGATTACTGTGGGATGGAAGATTGTGCTACATCTGCATCAGTTGATGCGTCGTGATCATCGCATGTCATGGTGGAGAAGGAAGCGTCGGCTTTGCGTTTCGTCCGACTCACTATCTACTCTGGCAGCAGCAGCAGCAACGAGACTCGTTTGTCCACTGCAACTGCAGCTCATACATCTATGACGCTTGGTTGTGGTATCTGTATCCAACCTAATGCGTGCATGTCTTTTCCTATTGCGTTTTTTATTTTAGAGCTAATTACATATGGTTAAAATATTTATATCTATACCCTAACGATATCAGTTTTATCGATGAAAATATAAAAATAAAAAAATAATTTTAACATTAGATTATAGACTCCATGGTGACAGATGGTGGCGTCGCCCCCTAGCTCACGTGCTCCAAATCCTTGGTGTCGGCCCCCTCCATTTGTCGTTGTAGCCATTGTCGTAGCTAGTGGAGTCCATGCCGATACTCGTTAGTTGGCCACCAAATCTCCTATTGCAGCTAGTGGCTCCTAGGTATGCCATCATGCTCATCTTTGTAGTCAAGGACGAGAGCCTCATTGTTGTGAAAAACCTTAGCCATTGCGGTGGTCAACTCATCAAAATTGACTACATTTGTAGGTGCTCTCCATCCATTGTCACAGTCGTCGTCACAATGGGTGGAGTCGTCATCGCAATGGGTGGAGTCCACGTCAGCACTCGATACCCTCAGATGTAACTAATTTCAATGAACTAGCTTCAACCATAGCCAAGGGCTTTCACAACAATGAGGTCCTCACTATTGGCTATGAGGCCGAACATGATAAAATGCTCAAGAGTCGCTAGCCACGATAAGAGATTTAGCGACTAGTTGATGGGCACTAACATAGACTACATTAGTTGCAACGATGACTACGACGACAGATGGAGGGGGGTTGACATTAGAGATTTAGAGCATATGAGCCGGCGGGTGACATCGCCGTCCGCCACCACTGTGTCCACTATCGAACATTAAAATTATCTTTTATTATTTATTTTTATATTTTTATTGATAAAACTAACGGGTAAACAAACCTAGATGTTACACTTTCATAATTATACGAATGTTAATATAATTTTTTAAACTATCGAATTCGAAACATTAAAAATACCTTACTATCATATATAATTATTAGCCTGCAAATTGGTCTTTTGGATAACGACAATTAAGTAGAATCGGATGATCACATGTTTCCTAGTCGAGTGTCGGGTGGACAATGAATTAGAATCCTTTGTCGTGTGACTGTTCTGTCTGAACAAGAAAAGGTGTCCATCTTAGTCTCGATGAAATGTTTCTGTTGTACTATGCTTGTGCAATTCCAAGCTTGTACGATAGTTTACCAATAATCAAAATCTTCAAGTCCATGACAATTTCTTCAAAGATGGACTAGGCAAATAATTCAAACAAAAGCCCAATGAATTTAGTAGAGAAGAAAAATATAATAATTCAATAAATATTTAAATTGATAGGTTAAATCTAAATTGATAGGTTAATCCTAGATGAAACATATTGAGCAAATGATGGTGCTCTGAAAGATTCTTGAAAGCCCTCTTATCAATCAGTACAGTAATGTTGCAGTTTTATTTTTATTGTAGTCTATACTTTCTTGAAAAATCTATACTTTCCCTGAATCTGTTGTAGTCTGCCATTAGTGTACTCTTATGTTGTACAGTTGAAGACGTGATCCTTCCGAGAACTTCTAACAACGAGGTTGCATGTAGAACTCGAACTCAAAATGAGAAGCCATGACTCCATTGCTTTTAGCAAGAGACTCGGTAAAATGAGAAGGAATACCTGCACGAAGCTTGTAGCCGTCTCCACCACAAACTTAATGTAGGAGGGGAGATCGTACTCTACTCTGCGAAACGGTGTGGTAAAGTACGTATTCGCCAGGTCATCAGTCCCCGTAATCACGAGGTACAGACTCCTGGAGACGATGTCCCGTGCCCTTCTCTCTCCCGCAATCTCTTCCAGCTTCTTCATGTACTCCTTAAACATGTTGAGTTGCTCGCTCATCGGTATAGCTTGCTGCATCAGGCATTCGAGTCTTTACGAGTACAAGAACAGGCAAAACCACAAGGACGGATAGCAACAGATACCACCAATTCACTTGTGAGAGGATCGTATCCCGAGCCACCTGAAGCGAAGCTTACGCCGGTGAGGAGGTCCTCGGTGTCGAGCTCTGTCCCAAGGTATGCTGGTACGAGCTGCTTTATTCCTAGTCTAGAAGCTGGAAGAAACCACCAGGCTTATTTGCTCTCCATTAGTTCATGTAATCTAACTACACTCTCATCACACTTACTACCTATCATGTCGGAGGGGATCTTCCCGTTGCTGAAGCGGCCGGTGGCTTTGTGATCGATGAAGTCTTTGCCGTAGGGCGGGAAGTTGCATTTGACGGTGGTGACGATGGCATTGTTGTTGCCTGGGTCTACGACCGAGTCGCCGAACACTATGAGCGCCGGAGTTGTTCTGTTGGAGGACCTAGCTTGGGCTTGGAGGACGTAGGGGAGGAGGATTAGTACGCAGAGTCTAGCGAATGAAGCTATCATGCCCATGCTTGCTCTTCCTGTTGCTTTACCGATGGTGTGGGAGGGAATTGATGGCAGCGTCAAGTCTTTTATAGCTACTACATGAGGTTTTGCTTTGATTGCTGATTTGCGTACCTTAAAAGGATCATCGACAGTGTGTAATATTTGTGAGCTCCAGAATCACAGCGGTCTACGATCTCCTATCATAGAAGCACGCGAAAGAATAAATTTTTGTGTGGCTTGTAGGTGTTGTCTAATGTGCAAGAGAAGGAACCAATAGTTCATTCATATATGTCTTATGAATCCCAAAAATGCTGTCAAGCTTAAACCTTTCTGACTCTGTTGGAGCCTTAATGGCTTGAGAACAGATACAACAAAAGAAATAAATTTTTTTCTTAAAAGAATGAATAAAGGATAACAAATAATGTTATGCAAGACAAAGTTCTTCAGCATAACAATGCAGAAATTTTTCATAGAACAGTTCTCGACTATTGAAAGCAAAAAAAGAGAGTTGATGGACTTTATCATTTTATTTGGCTTGCAAAAATGCCTACTTTTGAGTCTTCTGGCACTCCTAAAGTTGTTAATTGAATATGGACAGGTAGAAGATTGGCAAAATGAGATTAATAGATAGAAGTTGGGGCACTGAAAGACCCTCATGTTTAAGTAATTAGCTATCATTTTTCCCACCAAACTCAACAATTAAGCAACAAAGTCATGTAGTGGATGAGAATTGTTTGCCGGACAATTGTGTCAGTGTACCAAAAATGCTGAATGTTGGCAATCAAGCTGCCTGCATCAACATGTTTAGGTCATGTAATTATAGGTCTTTTCTTTTTCATCAGAACAAGGTCATGGCCTTAAGCAGCGGGCTTGGATGGATCTTGTAGTTTACTTGTGATGCAAGATGAGCTTTTCAGCTACTTGTCTTTTCCTCACAGATATTGGTTCTTAATATCTGTGAGAAATATCCAGTATATATGATTAATCCTTAAGTTAAATATTGGCTCATAATTCGAGCAATTATTTTAGAACTGTTAGCTGTGCTAAACGATCAGTAGGAGTTGTGTCATATTCATCGAATGCCAACCTGCATCAGTCCATTATTTGTAAACAGAAGCTCTATCAGGAGAACTGTGTTTCTTCCTCGACGTTGTTTGGGAGTCCATGGCAGCATTCACGAATAATATAAATCACTATTTGCTGCTGTCCAGTTGAATAAATATGAATGGAGCCTTGAGACTGTGAGTGATAAGGATCAGATTTTATTTGCCGAAGTTCCATTTCGACTTTATTGACATTATGTAGATGATCTCTTCTTAAGGGTGAAGCTATCCTTTGTGTGTTCGTCCGCCATTGACACGATGATTACTGTGGGATGGAAGATTGTGCTACATCTGCATCAGTTGATGCGTCGTGATCATCGCATGTCATGGTGGAGAAGGAAGCGTCGCCTTTGCGTTTCGTCCGACTCACTATCTACTCTGGCAGCAGCAGCAGCAACGAGACTCGTTTGTCCACTGCAACTGCAGCTCATACATCTATGACGCTTGGTTGTGGTATCTGTGTCCAACCCGATGCGTGCATGTCTTTTCCTATTGCGTTTGTGATTTTGGAGCTAATTTACATATGGTTAAAATATTTATATCTATTTATTCTAACGACATAAGTTTTATCGATGAAAATATAAAAATAAAATAAAATAAAAAAATAATTTTAACATTAGATTATGGACTCCACGGTGACAGATGGTAGCGTCGCCCCCCCCCCCAGCTCACGTGCTCCAAATCCCTAGTATTCCATATTGATGCTTGTCAGTTTGCCACCAAATCTCTTATCGCAGCTAATGGCTCCCATGCTCGTCCTTGTAGTCGACGATGCAGACCTCATTGTTGTGAAAACCCCTGGCCATTGCAAGGGCCAGCTCATCAAAATTGACTACATCTATGGGTGTCGGGGTCGATGGCTGCATCCATGCTCCAAATCCCTAATTTTGGCTACTTACTCTCCATCTGTCGCCACAGTCATCATCGCAATTGGTGGAGTCTGCGCCGGCACTCGAAACCCTAAGATACAACTAATTTCAATGAGCTAGCCCCTGCATGGCCAGGGGCTTTCACAATGATGAGATCCTCATTGTTGGCTATGAGGCCGACGTGATGAAATGCTCAAGAGTCGCTAGCCACGATAAGAGATTTGGCGACTAGTTGATGGGCGCCAACGTAGACTACACTAGCTGCGACGATAACTACGACGGTAGATGGAGGGGGTTGACGTCAGGGATTTAGCGCATGTGAGCTGGGGGCGACGTCGTCATTCCCCACCACCGAGTCCGCTATCGAACATTAAAATTATTTTTTTATCATTTATTTTTATTTTTTATTAATAAAATTAACATTGTTAGGGTAAATGAACCTAGATGTTTCACTTTCTTAACTAACTACCATATATATATATATATATATAATTATTAGCCTGTGATTTGGTCTTTTGGATAACGACAATTAAGTAGAATCGGATGATCACATGTTTCCTAGTCGAGTGTCGGGTGGACAATGAATTAGAATCCTTTGTCGTGTGACTGTTCTGTCTGAACAAGAAAAGGTGTCCATCTTAGTCTCGATGAAATGTTTCTGTTGTACTATGCTTGTGCAATTCCAAGCTTGTACGATAGTTTACTTGGATGATACTACAAGATTATGCTAACATTATGGGAGTAGATATGGCATTATTTAGATAAATTTATATTATACTCGAGTTTGAATTATCTTGATTAATAAATAATTGATTTTTTTATTCATAAAATTTAGCGTTGGAATTTGAAATATCATATCTAAAATATTATTTAGTAATGATGTATCAGATCAGCTAACATAATTAGTAGGAACTTTGATTATTTAAGTCAATTTTTACAGTTAAAATAAAAATAATAAAAATAAAAATCTAAGGCTTCCTTTTTAATTGAAGTAAAGCTTACCCACCGCCGTTTAATCCTAACACAAACGTTAGGACGAAGAAACCCGAAGAGGGTGACTCCCCAACACACCGCGCATGTTCTCTTTGGTGCCGAGGAGACATGCATCTGATCCTTAAAACCACCTCTACCGTGCTTTACCTTCTCCACGAGCTCACATGGACTACGTTGCTTTTGTGTCGCGAGCCATGGAGTTAGCAGCGGGGACGAAGCAAGAGTTGGCAGCCGAGGAATGCTGCGTCTGCTTGTCGAGGTTGGAGGAAGACGAGTACGTGACGCGGCAACTGCCGTGTGGCCATTTGTTCCACCGAGAATGCATCGGCACTTGGCTGAGCTCGTGCAACCGGAGTTGCCCTCTTTGCCGCCGATCCGTCGACGTGAAAGGTACTCTTATGTTGTACAGTTGAAGACGTGATCCTTCCGAGAACTTCTAACAACGAGGTTGCATGTAGAACTCGAACTCAAAATGAGAAGCCATGACTCCATTGCTTTTAGCAAGAGACTCGGTAAAATGAGAAGGAATACCTGCACGAAGCTTGTAGCCGTCTCCACCACAAACTTAATGTAGGAGGGGAGATCGTACTCTACTCTGCGAAACGGTGTGGTAAAGTACGTGTTCGCCAGGTCATCAGTCCCCGTAATCACGAGGTACAGACTCCTGGAGATGATGTCCCGTGCCCTTCTCTCTCCCGCAATCTCTTCCAGCTTCTTCATGTACTCCTTAAACATGTTGAGTTGCTCGCTCATCGGTATAGCTTGCTGCATCAGGCATTCGAGTCTTTACGAGTCAAAGAACAGGCAAAACTACAAGGACGGATAGCAACAGATACCACCAATTCACTTGTGAGAGGATCGTATCCCGAGCCACCTGAAGCGAAGCTTACGCCGGTGAGGAGGTCCTCGGTGTCGAGCTCTGTCCCAAGGTATGCTGGTACGAGCTGCTTTATTCCTAGTCTAGAAGCTGGAAGAAACCACCAGGCTTATTTGCTCTCCATTAGTTCATGTAATCTAACTACACTCTCATCACACTTACTACCTATCATGTCGGAGGGGATCTTCCCGTTGCTGAAGCGGCCGGTGGCTTTGTGATCGATGAAGTCTTTGCCGTAGGGCGGGAAGTTGCATTTGACGGTGGTGACGATGGCATTGTTGTTGCCTGGGTCTACGACCGAGTCGCCGAACACTATGAGCGCCGGAGTTGTTCTGTTGGAGGACCTAGCTTGGGCTTGGAGGACGTAGGGGAGGAGGATTAGTACGCAGAGTCTAGCGAATGAAGCTATCATGCCCATGCTTGCTCTTCCTGTTGCTTTACCGATGGTGTGGGAGGGAATTGATGGCAGCGTCAAGTCTTTTATAGCTACTACATGAGGTTTTGCTTTGATTGCTGATTTGCGTACCTTAAAAGGATCATCGACAGTGTGTAATATTTGTGAGCTCCAGAATCACAGCGGTCTACGATCTCCTATCATAGAAGCACGCGAAAGAATAAATTTTTGTGTGGCTTGTAGGTGTTGTCTAATGTGCAAGAGAAGGAACCAATAGTTCATTCATATATGTCTTATGAATCCCAAAAATGCTGTCAAGCTTAAACCTTTCTGACTCTGTTGGAGCCTTAATGGCTTGAGAACAGATACAACAAAAGAAATAAATTTTTTTCTTAAAAGAATGAATAAAGGATAACAAATAATGTTATGCAAGACAAAGTTCTTCAGCATAACAATGCAGAAATTTTTCATAGAACAGTTCTCGACTATTGAAAGCAAAAAAAGAGAGTTGATGGACTTTATCATTTTATTTGGCTTGCAAAAATGCCTACTTTTGAGTCTTCTGGCACTCCTAAAGTTGTTAATTGAATATGGACAGGTAGAAGATTGGCAAAATGAGATTAATAGATAGAAGTTGGGGCACTGAAAGACCCTCATGTTTAAGTAATTAGCTATCATTTTTCCCACCAAACTCAACTAAGTCAAGTTTCGTCTTCACTATTTATCTTTTAAATAAAATTTCGATTATTAACAGTAAAAATAAAAATAAAAATCTAAGGCTTCCTTTTTAATTGAAGTAAAGCTTACCCACCGCCGTTTAATCCTAACACAAACGTTAGGACGAAGAAACCCGAAGAGGGTGACTCCCCAACACACCGCGCATGTTCTCTTTGGTGCCGAGGAGACATGCATCTGATCCTTAAAACCACCTCTACCGTGCTTTACCTTCTCCACGAGCTCACATGGACTACGTTGCTTTTGTGTCGCGAGCCATGGAGTTAGCAGCGGGGACGAAGCAAGAGTTGGCAGCCGAGGAATGCTGCGTCTGCTTGTCGAGGTTGGAGGAAGACGAGTACGTGACGCGGCAACTGCCGTGTGGCCATTTGTTCCACCGAGAATGCATCGGCACTTGGCTGAGCTCGTGCAACCGGAGTTGCCCTCTTTGCCGCCGATCCGTCGACGTGAAATCCACGAGCATGGCGGCACAGCAGCAGCAGCAGCAGCAGATGCTCACCGAGGAGCTGGTGATTTGGTTCTCTACCTTCCATATTCCTGGCTTCTGACAACGACATGCATATAGTTTTGGCTCTCTGTCTCCTGTCATACGATGAGTTACTCTCTTTTCGGCGCATTGCAATCGTCCCCCGAACGTTTAGCTTGTGATCAACCTGAGGTAAAACAAAATATTTTATAGGTCATCAGCGTATATGATTAAGGAATATTTCATAGTATTCTAAGAAAATATTCTTATCGTAATCTATTGTTGGTGTAACAATGCGATTTATGTCATCTTGCGGCTTCAAGTATCATCATCATCATCATACTATCTTATGAGGGTAATAATGATGATAAGATGTGCACTGACGTCAGCCACTCCTGGGTAATAATAGTGATGAGATGTGCACTGACGTTTAGCTACTCTTGGACGTTATCTCACTCATCGGCTTGATCAGACCACCTGGCCGAGGCAGACCAAACGACGACCAAGGTATGCCAATGCCCTGAGCGAGCCCGGTTCTTCACGCAACACTAACGTCGGTGTCAGACGCTATCAGAGGTACGACTCTGCTCCCTGCAAGCAGACACATCAAGAACAGTAAACTACTCTATAAAAGCCTCCGCATCTTGTCCCAAGAAGGAGGAGGCCGGACCCTTCCCATCTTTTTTTCCCTCAACCCCCCATTGCTGCCCTCCAATCCCGAAAAGGAGGAGATTCACAAAAGGCTACCCACTAACTTGATTGTCGGAGGGGTCGGGTCGAGCTACCGACCTGACTTGTGTGCAGGTGTCGAGCAGTAAACTACTCTATAAAAGCCTCTGCACCTTGTCCCAAGAATGAGGAGGCCGGAGACCGGACCCTTCCCATCTTTTTTCCCTCAACCCCCCATTGCGGCCCTCCAATCCTGAAAAGGAGGAGATCCACAAAAGACTACCCACTAACTTGATTGTCGGAGGGGTCGGGCCGAGCTACCGACCCGACCTGTGTGCAGGTGCGGAGACGGAGCCACTTCCCCGAACGTCGAGAAGAGGAACCCCTTCCTGGAAAAAACCCGACGCGCCTCGACGTGCTCAAGCGCGTGCGGCTGACTACCTCAGCAATCCCGAGGGACGTTGAGCCAGATCTCCTCTTATTCAGGACTCAAACCAAGCTGTGTCCCCTTCCTGGAAAAAACCCGACGCGCCTCGACGTGCTCAGGCACGTGCGACTGACTACCTCAACAACCCCGAGCCAGATCCCCTCTCATTCAGGACTCGAATCGTGTCAGCCCCGAGGCCACGGCATAAAGTTATTTACACCAACACTATCGATGTGAAATATCCCTGCATCAACAGTATAATATTATCTGTCGTCGCACAGCACCATAAACTTACTCCCATCATGATCATAAATCATCAACAAACTTTAAGGAGCATGCATCATCGGAAGCTCTCAACAGTCGACACGTAGTTTCGGTAGGACGGGTCTCCCCCTTTAAAGTCAGTGGAATCTAAGATTGCAGATGGCTCCCTCCCCACGTCTGGTAGTTGGCAGTCTTAGTGAGACCAAAAAAGGTTCACAGAGAACCTGCCCCATGGCGAAGAAGAGAGGAGTAAAGGAATACAAGGAGTGGCTTGATGGATATAAATTTATAATGAGATAATAATAAATATCCACATGCATATGGAGACTATTAAATTAATTAATATATTTAAAATATTTATTACATACGATAATATAATATCATCATTTAAAATTTAGTTTTTTTCTAATAAACATGATATCGATCGTTTTTAGTGAACAGGAATTCATTAAAATCATTGCAACGTCATCGCTGTAGTCGGAGGACGTCCAATTTGCGAAACCGGGAACGACGTCCATCGTTTCACACCGGTGGACGGTGGAAGTAGCCAATGGAGGGGAATCCAAGGACAAAGAGCAGGACCCACGTTGGTGATGATGGCCTTTAACAGTCCCACGATGGAGGTGACGTCCCATCGGTGCATGCACTGTCGTGGCTTTTTTCCAGGCATCGAACGGTCCTCCCTCTCGTCCCCACTGAAACTGGAGCGGCTTCCCCAAACCATAGACCGGTGCTATCTGTTGTGTATGGATCATCATCTCGCACCATGACGCATGTCTTTAATCATTCCATTCCTGATATAGATGTTTACACTGTTTACAAAGGCAGCGATGCATACGGAGTATACTATTATACACTGAGAAGAAAAGAGAGGGGTTCCCTACAGGAGGTATATGTATACGATTTCTGCACACCATTCTCTAGCCTTTGATACAACAACATCATTGAATTTTGTGCAGAAGAAGGGAGGCAGGGTAGAGACAGAGAGAGGGGAGCTCCATGAGTGGTTCGAGGATCTCCGCTATAGCCTGCATGCGGTGCGATGTCGTTCTCCTTTCTCAAAATGGTGCAGTTGAGCTCCTCCGGAGCGTGTTCCTTTTGGAATGCTTGGCAGCCATTGCCAAACGTAGCTGCCCACCAAACCAGCAAAAGAGAACATAACTCTTACCGTATTCCCTCCACACGAGAACGACAGAACTGACCTGAAACGATTGATACAATGAATGGATATATATATATATATATATTATGTATCACCTCCTCGAGCTCTTTCTGTAGCCTGGATTGCTCCTCCAACAGTCGAGCAACGTCCAGCTCCAGCTCATTGATATAAGCCTGTGATCAAGTTGGAAAGCTCGTGGTACAGTGAGAAGCCAGCAGCCAAGACATTTTAAGAAAACGGAGAGAAGGATTGGTGGAGATGCCTGTTTCCTGGCGCGCGATCGGGCAGCGGACTCCCGGTTCTTGATCATGCGCTTGTGCCGGAGGTCGCCGCAAGTAGTGGGGTCCTCCGACATCGCCTCCTTGGAGCAGAAGGAGAAGAGGCCGATGGGCGAGGGCGGGCGGACCATGTTGTCGGAGAAAGCAGGGGAGATGAAGGAGGCGCGGCAGCCGTTGGAGCTGGAGTTGGAGTTGCCGTGGGCGTCGGACCCCATGAGCTTGATTTCCAGACGAGGGAACAAGCTTAGGGCAGTAGGGGGCATGGTGGAGGGCGGCAGCGGCAAGTTCTTGGCGGCGGCATGAGGCCTATTCAAGGGTCCTGCAAGGAAGTCCTGGAGGATGATGGCCCTGAAGGAGGGTGAGGCGGTGGGAGAGTGGCGCTGGTGGTTCAGAGGTGTGAGGAGCCTCTCCTGGTGGTGGAGGCTGCGGAGGCCGATGGCCTTCCAAACCTCCTCCATGGTCCTCCTCTTTGGTGCCTGTGGTAGGAGAGTGGAGGTGGTCGACGAAAGTGAAGATCTTGATGACGATGAGGAGGAAGAGGAGGAGGAAGCCACCCCGTTGTTAGTGCTTCCATGGTGGTTGCCTTGCTCTGAACGCCACATGACGACGGTTCTGAAGCATGGCAGAAGCGAAGGAGGAGGCAGCCGAAGAGATGCGGTCTTTATGCTGTGTCCTAGTGATGTGAAAGAATGGACGGTCCAGGCCCAGGCCGGCCCAACTTGGTATATAGTAACCCTGCACCATAAAAAAAACCCGGTTTAGCCCGGTCCAGGCCCAGCCTTCTAATGGCCTAACTAAAACAATTCCTTTTCGATGCATAAATAGATTGAGAGAAACCCTTCGTACACGTAAAGCAAAATATTATAAAATATTACTGAAAAGCTTTTCTACGACTTCTAATCGATGATGATCATGTAATGTGTAATGGAGCAAACTTACTGCTGTGTCAACGTATAACAATCTAGGCGTGAGATACATGGTTTTCAAATTACAATCATCACATATCATATCAATGTAAAGTTGGATTATGTACATCCTGAGATTAAAAGTTAGTCTAGAAATGGCTCAAAATTCTGAAAGCAGTTTCAAAGCTTTAATTATCAGAAGAATCATGTAATGTGTAATGGAGCAAACTTACTGCTGTGTCAACGTATAACAATCTAGGCGTGAGATACATGGTTTTCAAATTACAATCATCACATATCATATCAATGTAAAGTTGGATTATGTAATAGAAGTGATGTCAAAGAAAAAAACCAATCAGGCCTACAAGAAAACTCAATTTCTGCAAATGCACACGCAGTATCGGTTTATTGTTCCAGTGTAATGAGTACATCCTGAGACTAAAAGTTAGTCTAGTAATGGCTCAAAATTCTGAAAGCAGTTTCAGAGCTTTAATTATCAGAAGATGGTTAAAGTATACAGTATCCAGGTTCAATTCGATCCAGATTTGTCACCATTATAAGCCATACCTTCCCGACACTATCTCACAAGCAACACAAATGCACTTTTCATGACTGTCCTTGGGGACAAAACAACTCTTGTCACTAATGAGGAAACATCTGTGTCGCCAAAGTTTAGCTTTAGCTATCTCAGCCTCATCTGTGTCGCCAAAGTTTAGCTTTAGCTATGAGAGCTATCTCGTCCTTCAAATTCTTCATTTTATAGCTTAAACCTGTAAATTCGACATGATTTATCGATTTACATCCTTAACTTGAAGGACTATTTGCAAAATAAAAATAACGATAATAATAAAGATTCAGAGACACCATACAGTGAATCAGGTGGTTGGAACATGGAATCTGCAATTGACATTTTCTTTTTCTATCTCCAGTTTGCCTTCATGACAGATTGTTTTGTCCTCGTATTGACGGTGATTGAATCTGCGAATTCCGGCAGCTTCCTTATCACCTTCTCAGGTCCATTAGTAACTGACAGATAGCAAACCAGAAAGTAAAATGACAAGACCAAGAAAATTAGGTCCAAGTAATAACTGATCTCTGAAAACTCCACGCTTAAACACATTAGTAAGCACAACTTAAAAGCTTTACCTACTAACTCTAGCAGTTGGAAGGAACTTTTCTGCTTACAGATCCCCAAGTTTTAAATGCCAGCACATAACCTCAGCAAACAAGTGGTTCTAATTCCAACAAGATCAAGCTGCCTTAAAAGATTTAACACTACAATTGTGAAGAGACTCGCTGCTATCGCTGCAGATATCACAAAATTTAAACACCCTGGTACATTTAACTGGTAGGACAGGACCAAATTTACCAGTACAACTTGATTATCGTTTCACTGTTTGATGGGAAAACAAGAGGGAAGTTTTGGAGTCCAACCACAGATACAACTATGCTAGTGCAATCAACCAAGCATGCAGCATTAAACCAAGTGTTTTGAAGCCACCAAGGATGCAGCTACATGTTGAAACCAACCACTGAACAATAAACAATTGAGTGCTGATTTTGTTTGGAATAAGCCGCATGCGGCTTTATACAAAGAAAAATGTAGGAACAAGAAATGCAAGCTTTGCACAATCCTGTATTTACTTGTATCTTTGCATATAGACAATATTAATAATTGAATTTGCACCATTTGCATGTAACATAATGAGAAAAAGAAGCAAGAGATGAAAAGGAAGTTATACGTTCATAAGAAATACTGTAAACACATTGCAACTCTTATTGAATAAAGTGTGCTTTGTGAATCATATTTCGGCAACCAGATTATATGCATATGAGGAATCACAAATGGAAAGCAGAAGAGATCATATTGAGTGCAAACTTCATGAGAATGATAGTGAGTAGTTCACAACAAAATTGTCTGCTTTGAGAAGCCAAAAAGATCCTACTTACAGAATTAAATTAAAAGATAGTCCATCGACCTCATTGCTGAGAAAGATGAAATGTCACAAAGTCATGAAACCACCAAGTGAGCCACAAACAAAATATAAGTTTGGCCAGTTGCATAATGTGCACTTGTAAAACTTCGGATCATATTTAGAGTTCAATAAGGAAATGACAAATTTTTTGCAATTTTACAGACCTATAAAGTATTTAAATGCTGATAGTGCGAAAGAATGCTAAACCAATAAAAGAAGAAAAAGATAACAATCACGATTTGAATAATCACAAGCTGGTATGAAATTTCAGAATCTATCAAGATTGATATACATTCCAATTAAATTCAAGGTTTGAGAAAACCTCATAGTCAGTTTGCCCATCTACAAAGCTATCGATGTTCTGCATTCCTTCTAATAAAGATGGTTGAAATCCATCAATTCTGGAAGGGAGCATTTTATAGCACAATAACAACCCAAGAATGAAAATAGCCTGCAGCTTTGTAGAGTCCCCCTGAACTGTGAAGAATAGTAACATCGACAGAAGAAACAAGACCACACAGAAATGCATAATGCACAATACCCTGTCCATCAGCTTCCCATCATTACCAGCTGGAAAGCCTCGTGCTCTGTACACAAACAAGAAGTTGTACTTGTCCACCACATAGCGGTAACCAAAGTAGACAGCACCAACAGGAACCACAAGCGGGGCAAACAAAGAATAGATCATGGTCAGAGCAAAGATAGTCAGGTTGAAAGCATAGTACTGTGCAAAGTCAAATGTCTGCTTTGGGACATGGAAGCTCCTATTCACGGGATACACAGAAAGATCATGTTCCGCAACCCCATTTGAACCATAAGTGTCCTCTCTCTCTGACACGAGAGGCGTCCTTAGATAGTTTTCTTCACCATTCTCTTCAAGTGGGTAGCCATCATTTTCCTCTGGAACTAGCTGAACCATGTCATTTTTCCGAAATTTCTTCAGTATGTTCTTTATCCAGGGTACTGGAGCCAAGAGATCAAAGGATATCCCCAGAAAAGTGCTTGTAATCAGAAAAGCGAGAGAGGAGAGGCATGACCTTGTAAGGAATGATGCACTCATGTACTGCTCGATACGCCTGCAATCTTCTCCATCCAAGTAACATTTCCCCATACGAAGTATTGCACCCTCCAGAGACGACTCAACCATTGCACGCAGAAGAATGAGATTTACCAAAAAGAAGCAAACCATTTTAAGCAATGCAGCTCTTTGCTCCCTAGAAACAGTAAGATGGCATTCAAACTTGGTAAGGTAGGAAAGGGCAGATGGTATTATTATGTACATGCTCACAAATATAAGGACATTAGGCAAGAACTGAAGGATAACAGCCCCAAGCCAGCTCGAGCCTTCAAACCAAGTTAACCACAACTGAGCATTGTCCACAGCCTCAGCATTGATAATCCTTGCAGCACTCTTCATTGCATTAATCACAGCAAGAGGTGAACTGCAGAAGAGAAGCATCAAAAGAAGGCAACCATTCACAGCTATCTTACGCATTCTCAATGAAACCTTGCTCAAACCCAAATGATTCCAATATATATCGACCGCAGGCGGGGCCCTCTCTACCCTCCATCGGTTCCGTCCGAGTTGGAGTTCCATCACAGGGAAGAACTGCCCAGTAGGTCTCCTCTTTCTCTCTGTTCTTAAATCCCTCACAGCCTTGTTGGTGGTGTAAACATCCTTAAAAACAATGAATGCAATTCCAGCACCCGGTGCCCGCCCTTCCTTGTAATCTAACAGTTTGGTTTGCAACACCGACCTCAGATTGTGCAATTTCTTCAGCCTCTCTTCCTTTGTAAGGCCCAACTTTACAACAATCATTGCCCACGCCTCTTTGGCTCTCCTCCATAGTTGATGCTGATTAAGCTGGCTACCGTATAGGTCATCATCGGATAGGCATGGGGTTCCAACACGAGCTTCCAAGGAAGAGATCTCATTCTGGACCTTCGTCCACTTCGCAGCAAGATACTCCAGGGTGCACAAATCGAAAGGCACGATCACCCGGTAGACCTTCCCTGGATAGCGGTGCTGAAAGTACTCCTCCAGCTGGGCTTTATTGGCAGCTAGGCTTTTGGGGATCCCCTGCACCATGACGGTGAACATCGAGACCGATCCCGAATTGGGGTCGCTAGGGTGCCGGTTCCCGTCACGGAATCGAGTGATCCTGAGGTCATCTTCCATCCGAGAGATCCCAACGTGGGCAATGGCGACGACGATTGCCGCAAGAAGGAAGGGGAGCCAGAGCAGCGGCGAGCCTGGCCGGATGTGGGAGATGGTGGTGCGAGCAAACTGATCAGCGAGGGGCGCGGATCCGGCCCAGAGATTGAGTGGCAGCCCAGCGCAGAGGGCAACGAGAGCGACAGCGAGGAGGATGGCGAAGCTAGCGCGCTCGATGAGCAGGAATTGAGCGGCATCGGCGCCGCAATGGAGGGCGATCTGGGCGGCGGTGGCGTGGTAGACGGCGAGGAGCTTGGAGGCTAGGGCGGAGAGGCCGGGGGAGCGGCGGTGGTCAGACCGAAGCTTGACGAGAAGGAAGAGGAGGAGGCAAGAGCCGGCGCCAGCGGCGGAGATGTTGAGGAGGTACTGGATGCTTCCGTACCACGCCGCGGCGGGATCGTCGGGGTACGGCGGGGGCGCGGCGGTCGCCATGGATGACGAACTCGAAGCGGAGGTCAATGGGAAGGAGCGATTCGCCTCATAGGACGGGGAAAGAGAAGGGAAGGAGGGGCCGAAACCCTAACCCTAATTTTGAGGGACGAGAGCGCCTGTGAGAGCGAGAGAGAGAGAGAGAGAGAGATCGGGCAGAGATCTTCTTATCCGCCGAGGAAGGGGAGGAGGATCGGAGGAATGCGGAGGGCGTGGAGTCGGCGTTTTGGTTTATTACGTATGACCGCGCCGGGAGGAGTATACATACCGCAGGTCGGCGTCCGGTTCCCCCATTTGATTCAATTTGGACTCGGTTTGACTACTATTTTCCGACCCATGCTATTTTGCATGACCGGTCAACCCATACACCCGGCCGGTTCTTGATCTTGATGGCATATTGCAGTGCTATTCTATCGATTATATATACTAACCAATAATATTATCGGAGATCTAAACGACACGGTTTTTTGGCTTTTTTTTTTTTTTTTCTGATCAAGCCTCCTATTTCCATAATACTATTCTAAAATTGCATTTGCTGATGGCCATTAAAATTGGGTTTGATGTCCAAACTCAACTGGTTTGGATGGTTTTCATTGGTAACTTTTAGCAAAAAGCCTCAGATTTTTAGATTTTTTTAATCAAACCTCTTATTTTCAGAATGCTCGTAGAAAATTTACCTTTTCTATAATGATAAATTTGTCTTTGTCGATAACCATTAAAATCGGATTTCATGAAATTTTCAACTAAGTACTAACCAAAACTTAGTTATGATATGTTAATAGGGTTCAAATGTCTTGGTTCAGTAATAAAAAATATTTATAAATTTATTCAAAAACATCAAAACCACATAAGAAAGTTTCTTAAAAGAGATAGACTTAAATTTTAAAAATTAATACTTGCCAATGATGCCGTCAAATTTAGTCAAAGTTGATCCGACCTAAATCGTTTTTTTAGTATTGTGATGTTTAGAGCTTGTTGTGTATTTGAAATTTTGATGATGAAAAATTTTTTAGAACATAAAAAGACACTTGTATTATATATCTTTTGTCTCACTTTAGGTTTAGTACAGTAAAAAAATTTTGTCAGTTCAAAAAAACTTCGTGCGAAAATGATTTCGAAATTTTTTTTAATTTGAGAGCAAATGAAAGTATAGTTGATGTAAAGCAACAAAGGCAGTTTGCAGTTAAGATAAAGAGCAGAATATAAATGTAAACCAGATTTTAGAGTGGTTCGGTCGTCGTGACTTATATCCACTTTGCCGATTCCTCTTCCATCAAGACCACTGGCATCCACTATTGGTCTTCCTTCAATAGGCGAAGACCAACTACCTTTTACAACTCAATTCTCCTTTTACTAGGTTTAGGAAATACACCCCCACTTTCTCCTCTCTCAACCTATTCTAACATTTATAACTTTTGAGAGGAGTTTCACACAAGATTGCAGCAGCGTTTCTTTCTATTTTTACTCTCAAGTCTTGTGTGCTTTAACTAGAGATGAGAGGGATATTTATAGGCTTCAAGTTGATTCAAATTTGGAGCCTAAAACTTTCCCATCCCGGGTTTCCCGGGCGGTACCCCCGCCTAATGTCAGTTTGAAACTGACACTGCCCTGGGTGGTACCACCGCCTGGCACCCTGCCAAGGGCAGTATAATCGCTCAGACTAGCGGTACCGTCGCCTAACACAGTCTCGAAGATTGTGCCACGACGGTGAGACTTCTTGGGGCACTGTTTGGGCCTCTTATTGGGTCCAACACAATCCTTACATGGGCCTAGCTGACCCCTAATTGGGTTGGCCCAAATCCAAGCTCAATTAGGGGCTAAGCTGCCAACTACGAAATCCTAAGATATTTGCTAAGCTAAACAAGTCCGTAAGTCTATTCTTCTGGCGAGCTTCCGGTGAACTTCCGACGATCTCTCGGCAATGTTCCGATGGACTCCCGGCAAGCTCCTAGACTTCATGACGATCTTCTTGGCGAGTTCCGACGAGCTTCTCTAGCAAGCTCCAAGACTTCTCGACTGGTTCCGCCAGAACTTCTGACGAACATCTGGACTTCCGACGAACTCTCAAACTCCCAACGTAATCTCGATCTTCACTATGAGACTTCATTTTGTTTCATGCCTTGCTATCGTAGTTAATCCTGCACATGTAAAAACATACTTTGATCTAGACAATTAATACTAAGCATTAATCAAGTTGTCCGATATGTCATTGGTCCCTTGACGCTTTGTCCGATTCTTCGGCGCATCGTCCTCTCTTGAGGCCTATTGCTCAATCGGCCAGTTGACTCCGCAACTCCGATATCCTTGGCGCAATATCCACTCTTCTTGGCCGGATGCCCCAATCCATGGCTCGAAGCCTTCTGTCGATACATCGACCGTTCTTCCGGCCTGACGTCTAATCTTTTGACATGTTTTCCTCCAACACAATATGATTTTTCCTGCTATCATCCTGATCGAAGCATCCCGCGTCACTCAAAACGCAGATTAAAACATAAATACATATCAATTAGTATCTCATATCTTACTTTCTATAAAAATTGTAATAAATATTTATTCTTCAAGTATTATGCATTCATAATTATTAAAATTCTTCAAGTATTCATTTTCTATGTTTAGAAAAAAAAAGTAATCATTATTCTGACAAGAGAATATATAATATGTTGATATGGTAGATCTTTACTATTGATAATGGTTACGCCATTTATTGCTCCTGTTGTATTTTAGGATAAGAGATTATCTATTTCAAAATATATTATATGTTTTGGGATCTCAATCATTATTATTTTTATTAAAAATAATTAAATTATAATTTAATTACTTTCTTATTTTAGGTTGATATCATATATAAATATGATTTTTTTAGAATGCATCAAAAACACTTTATATATGTTTTCATTTTAAATGAACATATCATATGCAAATTAGATATTTTGAATTAACAATTTGAATATAT
>LVTN01000060.1:121087-165778 GCA_001649415.1 Musa itinerans | reverse complement strand
GTTTTTTTATCATGGAAGGATGTATCATGCTCTCGGACACTTTGGATGTCTTTTTATTTTAGATAAGTACATCCACGTAAATGAGATGTTTTGAAATTTAGTACTTCAATTTTTTTTAATCTTAATAAATATATCATTCTAAAATGGATGCTTTTTAGTTTTGGGTGAACATATTACACATACAAATATGACACTTAATTGAACACTTTAATATACTGGATGGATGCTTAGTTGAACATTATAAAGAGGTATTTTGGGTCTGATTGGTTGAACGCTTTAGATTTTTTTGTCATCGGTAAACACATCATGCATAAAATGGATGTTTTATGTCTAGTCAACAACATCAGTTACTTTGAATGATTTTTTGTCTTGAGTGAAATACATCAATCGTAAAAGAGATGTTATGTGCTTGGATGATCTATATGTCTCGAGTGAATACATCAATCATAAAACAGATGTTATGTGCTTGGATGATCTATATGTCTTGAGTGAATATATCAATCATAAAACAGATGTTATGTGCTTGGATGATCATGTCGGGTGTATGATAGGAGCAAACATAAGCATTTGGCATGAGAAAGGAAGAAGTGTCAGCAAGGAGCTCTAGTTAGACCAATGAATAATCTTGACTTTAACTATACTAACTTTGATTGCATATTAGAATGTGATGGTTCTTATAACTCTTCTGATGGAATGACAGGTCTTGGTTAAGTTTTCCAGAACAAGGAGGGTGCCGTGATTGTTGCTGGTTGCGTTCCATGTCCAGCTTCAAGTGCCACTACAGCTGAGTGTTAACCACTCTTAGAGGGACTTAAGATCAAGGTCTGTCGTATCGACGTATACCGTCCGATATGGACAGTACGTACCGATCCGATAGGTTATCGGTACGCGGACCGCCCGTTACCGGGCAGTACATACTGGTTCTTGACTGCAGCACTGTAGCAGTGCACTGTAACACTGCTACAGTACTCGATACACCTGGGTGTATCGTTCGGTACACCCGTACCGTACCGAGCCCAGATCGAAACATCGGTACGGTACGATATTACGGACCTTGCTTGAGATGACCATTCTCTGTAACTTCATTCCTCTTCTCGTTATGTAATAAAGGGCACTATTTCTATCCCTTCACTCTTTTGGTTCTTTAGCTGGAAATTTAAAACTATGACAAATCTTCGTACATGTAATTTTCTTTTACATATAATCCCAGCTTTTGTAAATATATTCTAACAAGAAAACCAGAGTTAGATTCCACACTCTTTTAGGGCCCTTTAGGGCATGAGTTCAACACAACTCAATTCCGATATGTACATGTACTTCCTCATATCAACAATACTCGTAAATTCATGATAAAATTAGTTTTCATATCATAACAATCCATACACACATTATAAGATCGATTTTTGTGTAAGAAAAAAATTACCTCTTAGTGATGGGAAGTCATATATAAAACGATTCCTCCTCATTCTTCATCGTTTTGTTATCTTTCTTAAAAAATTAAAAATTTTAAGTTATATTTTTTATATGCTTAGATTAAATGTTGTATTTAGTTTGAGATTTTATTTATTTTCAGATTTTGAAATTATATCAATTATGATGGAATTAATGTGGTAAACATGAAATCATTTTAGATGGATCGTATGATATTTTATAGTTATTTTTAAGTAGATTGAATTGATATGGCATGCTGATTTATTTCGTTAAATACTTAAGCAGATTGAATTAATTATTTGATAAAATGTCGAATATTGCAATCAACATTTGTTAATTAGTTTTAATATCGCAGAATTGAGGGTTTGATTCGGTTAGGTTTCTGAGACCGTCTACTCGACTCAGTCAACGCAGCTCCCAAAGTAATGCTGTTTATTGTGCACTCGGAACTACTCATCCACCAAGAGATCCATTAAAACCTCAGTTAATAAAACAAATATATTATTAAAGATTCTATTTACCATTCGGCAAAATTAAAGATTTCTAGACAACATTACTGCAGAAAAATTAAAAGAAAAGGATGACCATTATCTATAGCCTGAAGATAATTAATTATAAACATAATCTAAGAATAATGGAAATTTACTATAAGAAAAGACATCAACGACATGCTTGATGCATGAGAAACACATCTCTAGAAATAAGAAGAGATAGCCACAGAGAACAGAATGCGAAGGAGGAAGAAGAAGAAGAAGAAGACATTATTATGCGATGTAATCTCTTCCTTTTCTTTTTCATTTTTTTTCCCATGAATTATAATAATGATAACAAAAAGATAAACCAAACCTAGAAATAAAAAAGGCAAACGGGAGACGACGGACGGCCTTTGGCCGTGAGCATTACCCGTCTGTATCCGATGGACACCCGAAGCGCACAATCGAGCACCCGAGTAACCAATTCCTGATCTAAATCACCAAAATCATGCATCGATAGGTTATCGACGCGGACCTGTGATCATCATTTCAACAGTAGGAGATGTTGAGGGCCTTGATCTTGAATCGGTACCTGGGGGCGCGAGGGACGGTGTGGCCATGGCCGAACCCAAACTGGCCGTGGCCGTGCATCGTGGGAGGCCCGTCGTCGTAGACGTATCCGAGGAGGTGGCCGCACGTGTCGCAGAGGAGGCGGGTGCGTTTGCGCTGGATGCCCCAGTAGTTGGGGGTCTCGAAGAAGGGCTTGATCCGGTCCTCCTTGGCGAACTGGAGCCGGGCGTCGTCCACCCAGGAGAAGGAGAAGGTGCCCTTGTTGCCGGCCTCGAAGTGGGCGTCCGCCGGATAGAGGTGCGCCGCGCTCAGATTCAGATCTGCCCCGCATCCCGCGCACCTATCAACGATGTCGCACACCGTCAGCCCCACACTCTAAACAGCCACGCGATTGATTCACAGGGGGGGGGGAAGAGAAACGAGTTGTTCTACCGGTAGACTGTGCCCATGATTGATGTCGGATGGGAATGGTTTGGTCTGAGCGGCGACGCCGCGTTGTCGGTGAAGGCCAGAGGAAGGAGGAGGAGGAAAAGGAGGAGAGGAGAGAGAGAGAGAGAGAGAAGGCGACGACGTGAGAGAAGAAGGGCGGCATAACGACCTCTCGGCTTGTGGTCCCTACAGCTTCTCCAACAACGAGCGGAGGTCAGTGAGTCAGCCATAAATCGGTAGGGAAAGCGTTGCTCAAAATATAATTAGATTAACAAATGCGTCTAAATTAATTCGAACATAATAAAGTAATATATCGTCTGTCATCTCATTTGAAAGATAACCAAGAAATTAAGAAATGATGCATACCAAGAAATCTTCTAACTCGGGATTAACTAGAAAAATAAGTTTCTTTAAATATTTGATGTACCTATTAATGGAATTTTATTATTCCAAAATTTTGATGTATTGATTCCAAGATTTTTACATTTTTTTGATCTTGAAATAATTTGTGATTTTAACTTCAAATAAACCTCCTTTTCCATCTTAAATGGTCTTATTCTCGTCCTTGGGAATGTGGCTTTTCTCAACTGGAAGATGTTTTATTTTTATTTTTTATTATATGTAAATTGGAGTATGTCATCTTTTTTTTTGGTAATTATAATTAAATTTGAAAATAAAAAAATAAGTTGATTTAGATCGAATGATCTAATTAAATCGTATCACTGCTATTCTCCCCTTATCTTTAAATTGACAAAGATATCCAAATAATACCATACACGACCTCATTTAAAATCTATCCAAGAAATCAGAATTACAAATCAGAGAGGATTTTATGTAAGAACTATAAAATAATTCTAATTTGAAGGTAATGCCCAGATGAAACTCAAGAATTTTCTATTATAACGTGGCAAGGAAAGATCTAACGAGATTTTGACTACAGGGAATGATTTGCGTTCAAAATTTCATCTCCCCGACACAAGAACTATCAAAGCTACGAAGCTACAGAGCCAATATCATCATGTAGTAGCAGAAGGAGATCCGCTGCTTATCCTAAATCTCTTCCGGTATGCTTTGAAGCTCCGGCCGCCACCGGCTCCGACACTGACCCTTCTCGCCTCTTTTCATGTGCCGCCTGCGGAGGGAGCGCAGCACCTGCTCCATGGTCGGCGACGCCGCCAGTCGATGACCAGCAGCACGGGCGCTCCGCTCCTGCCCCATCGCAGCCACCATCTGCTTCAGCTGCTTCTTGGTCACCACGACCTTGACCTGGACCGCGCCGCTCTCGTCTTCCCGAGCGACGACGCTACCAATTCTCGGGCACATCGACGGCAGGAAACGACCATCTGTCCTCGGCATCTCTTCTTCTATCGCCAAGCAATGCACTCTGATCCCGGGCGAGAGGGTTTTGGCGTATATATAGAAGGGATGAGGGCCAGCTCAAAGCTACCTGTAGTTGCGAGGGAATCTTGGGGCCGTATAACTTGTGATGGTGACGGAGAACAGGGAACACCGCCGCCCTACATCACATGCCTCGTACTGCCCACTGTGAACGCGTCCCCTGCGACGTTCTAGCCGTGGCCACACGTGTTAGCCTCTATCCAGAGGCGGCTAGGAGTCGATTACGTTGCCAAACATACGCAAGGACACGATTCACCTGCTTGTTAACAGCGTGGTGGACCTGTGCATTGGTCGATAGCGACGTACGACTGCGACATACCAGCAGCAGCGTCGATGCATGTGGAATCCGTGCTTCCGAGCGATTTGCTCAAATGACTCCTCGGGACAGATGGAATCTGTGCAACCAATCAACTCGTTGGGTGTCCACGTCGAACACGTAGCGTTGGCTCGGAGAGGGAAGACCCATCGCCGACTGCCGTCACATGGCACAGCCGGGACCCGCGGGCGGAGGACCGTGGCATGGGTTTTCTTCCGCAAGCATTGCGTGGGTTGGGATTTGAATGCGCAATAATAATTGGAACTCAAATATTATGCTCTGATAATGTTTGACAACATAGAGAGAACAAGATGAGTTATCGTGCGGGCGGCGGAAGAAGGTCGAATCCTTGTATTTGTGCTTCAGGTTCTCTGCCCACTTCCGCTTGACCTCCCTCGGCCCCATCACAAGGAACAAGTGCAGGCAAACATGGACGTGAACCAGACAAAGCAAAACATACCATTGCCGTGTTCTTGGAAATCCTATTGAAGTACAACACGCTTGTCGGACCACTGAAACCGTGAAGGCTCGTCATGAATTGTTGGGGGTAAACTGATTGCCCAAGAGCAGCCGTACATATTAAGCGTCTGTTAGCCATGTCAAAATCAGACTGCTAGAAATTGGTCACTGACTGCGGGTTTCTCACAGAAAGGTGACAAAAACACTTTTTTTGGCCAACATTAAAGGTTTTGAAAAAATACGATAGTCTCCAAAGTATGCAGCCTATATATGGAAGTTCCTACTTGTTTTTCTACTTGGTCGAATGACAACTGTGAAGGCAAGAAGGCAGCCAAGTATTTCTTATGTTGGTCTAGTAATATCAGCACAATTTTCACAGTTTCAAATGAAATCAACTACTTCAATATACCGAGTCCAAATAAAAACGAGAGTTCATAGTTCTGTTGCAAATGAATGTAGACATCGACAGACAAGAAACAAACTAATGAAAGGCAGGAGATGGCAGTTAATATATATCATTGACCGATGAGACCTGACAAAATAGGCAATCACTTGCGCCAAACAAATATTGAGCAACAATAAGATAAGAGGGGCTAAGCTAACAGAGGACCACCGACACTATCCACAAAATTGATCATTCATCAAGGAGAGGGTGGTTCAGCAATCAAGCACATATTTGAAACTGGTGAGTTGCATACCTTCAGATTCAGCGTCAGCTCCCAGTCTAAGAATTCCATCATCTTCGGTGGATTGCTAGCGTCAGTTCAATGGTCTTTATGTCAGGAAATTGGCAGATCGCAAATAGAAGGCATCTAATTCAGATGGTGCAGTAGGACTGTCCATTAAGACATCAGCCCTTGAGAGATGTTCAACCACTAGCAGGGTAGCGGATCTTGGTCTACTGCACTTCACTGGTGCAGTACAAAATGTAGATCAGGATCCACCAGGTTCCACTGACCCGACCATCTCACTAAAGTTTAGGTCATGCAAACAAGTAATGCATAGTAAATAATACATCAACAATCACCTGTCTATTCGGCAAAAGAGTTCACATCACGGACATTAATTACCAGCCAAGAAAGCCCATTTTCAGGGTTAATCTAGCTATAAGACACACCCATAGGTTATGGAGAACTACAGAGTACGAGACTCCTCAGTTACACCACAATTAGTCAAGAATATAAAAACAGTTGCAGATCCTAATCATAATATATAACCCACATCATGTTTACCTGGCATATCCATTTGCACGACGGCCATAGCCCCTATCTGGAGAACGACGAGGAGACCTTGACCGATCCCTTCTTGGCCGACCACCATATGGTGACCGATGGGGAGAATAATCACGACCACCTCGATAGGGTGAGTGCCTTGGAGATCTACGGTACCCACCATCATAATCATCACGACTATGGCCTCCACGATACCTTCCACGATCAAAGCGAACTGCCAAAACACAAGAAACTAGTGAAGTGAATGGAAAAGGACAGTTAGGGATTCACCAATCAATGAGAAGAATGAGTTACGGGATCCGCATGTTATGGTTCATGATCAATCAGAGCGGTAAATATTCTTAAGAAAAAACTCACTGGTATCTCGGGGGTTCTTCAACCCAAGGTAGTTTCCAGGTGTAGGTGTTCGTGCCCTTTTCCTCCTCGACTGAAAGAAGAAAGAAAACATGAACTTTCACGTGTTTCCTCCAAATTTACATTCTCCAAAAGTGTATGAAGCTGAATACTTCAGACAAAGAGAATGAAAAAAAGCAGCAAAACAGAAACATTCTCTTATTAAATGACATCAATATGTGACATGTATGGACAAAACTGGCTACGGAAGGCAAAATAAACCAACAATAAATAAGGTTAGATAAACAACCACATCAAGGCATATGACTAGCAGCATCATTAGATGAATGCCAGGTGCAAGGTACCATAATGCCCGATTAAGAGTTGGTACTGTCCATTGATTTAGTTGCTGAGATAGTTGAGGGTGAAAGCTAATTAGTTGATGTGATGCATGGAAAAACTGTTAGGCTGGCCATTCATCAAGCTGTATGACTAAAATTGAAAGGATGAACTCATCATCTTGAATGCTGCAACAGGGCTCATTGTATTGTCTTCTGGATACGACCAAGAACCTCCAAGTCAAAAAAAGAAAACAGATAAAGCAGAACAGAGCATCTTTCTATCATATCATCATGTCTTGACACAGTGTTGCATAACTTCACCTTCTCAACAGTGATATATCGGCCCTCCAAAACTGACTGATTGAGATATTTGATGCAACGATCAGCATCTTCAACTGTATCCATCGTGACAAATGCAAATCCTCGAGAAACACGTGTACGTGGTTCGACAATTAAATAACATTCAGCCACCTGAGTAAACAATAGAAGTCAATTCCATCTAAAACTGACAAATAGAGTTTCATTCACAACACACCTTTCCCTCCCTTGAGAAGTGACTCTCAAGGTCCCTTTCTGTGACTCGACTGGACAGACCAGTCACATATAGTGTATTTCCAGGATTTGTTGCATTAACCCTGCCACATAATGTTGTCTTTCTATTAGAATCTGACAAGGAATACTCAAAACGGAACCCTTAATTTTACTGTATTTAAAAAGCAGGCAATGTAACCTTTCACGGCTTCTTGATCGAGATCGAGATCTGTGAATAGGAGATTGAGACCTAGATTGAGATCGACCCCTAGATCTAGACCTGGGCGGTGACCTTGACCTATAACGTTCTCTGTCAAAAAAGGGAATTGTAAGTATCTAAATAGTTTCATTAAGAACCAAAAAAGAATTCAGGCCTCGAATAAGTTGGTTCAGTTATTAGTAAGAGCCTTTTGGTAGAGAACATTAAATCAGTCATTGCAAGAGAACATGTCAAATTCCATGTCATGAGGGCAGTTTCAATAGCAACAAAAATGTTAAAAAATGGGAAACAAAGTATCAGAAATCCAGGCAGGTTAAGAAATTGTTTCACATATGTTAGATGAATAGCCAAAGAGAATAAACATCAAAAGTTCAAATCATCAACTGACTGTATTAAAAATGTAGGACAACATACCAATTATTTCCACCAACAGAATAATTTTATCCACTTAAAGAAATATGCAGCCCAGCTCAGATACAATGAACACAAAAGCCCCAGAATGTTCATGAAATCATGATAAAACAAAGCACCCTCTTTCTTGTCCCTCCCTCCATCCACCTCTCTTCCCTAGCTTTGCCTTCTTTTCCATACATATGGGCCACTGACTGCTAACTAAACAGTGCTGTCTGTCTCTAGAGAATAAAGATCTGCATGAGCATCTTATTCTCTTCCTATGTGTCAATTAAAACCCTATCAAGTAGAAAACCTGAAAAACTAAAAATGAGATAAATTATCGTTTCAATTTCATCGGATGTCTCCGAAGAGATAAATTCAAGTATTAATGAAACAGCCATTGAAAACCAAGGCCTTATACTTCTATAATAAGGAAACGGTCAAATAAAGGCCTATCTGGTGCAGCATCAAAATTTCAATTTAGTTCCAAAACTATGGGGAAATGATGAAGCATAGTGTAGAACCTGCAAATCTTGTAAAGGATCAGATACACCACATAAAGTGTATTCAATATGTGTCAGAACTGGCATAACCATATTAGTGCATAAACCTTGATCAACTATTCTAGTGAATAACCGAAGGAAAAAAACCTGTGTCTTCACTAGAAAAACCACAAGGAGCTTATTTATACTCTTGTGAATATCTGGCATTGCAAAAGAAAAAATGGTCAAATATCAACTATTTCACACCAAAAAGCTTTAGCATCAGATTATAGCCATTGAGATCATATTAAAATAAGGCATCCAAGCAACACATCGATATCAAGAAACTTCTTTTTTCTTTTTCGCATTGAGCATGAACAATAACATGCTTTTGCTGAAAATAGAAGGTTCTACATAAAAGCATATGTTCAACTAGTTCAAAAGCTATTGTTTTTGTGGTTTTCAAACTTAACTTAGGTGTACCAATATTGTCATGATCCAATAATTTAACAGACATGAATTTATTGTCTGGATCAAAATGGCCCTAAAAGTTCCTAATCCTATTGTCAAATTGAAATCCCATGCAAGCCCTTTTGCTCCACCTTGTTCTACTTCTACCCTATGAAACATTTCAAATCAATGCCGCTGATAATTGATGTAATGAATGAGTGACACCATACATGCCACCTAATTTAGGGAGGCATATAGGACCACTTGATTCCTTGGAATCCTATAGTAGGTAGGGATTCACCTCCCCTGTGAAGCACCATAATCACAACTGTTGTTAATCAGAGAATAGTGTTTGTGATTCATATTGTTTGTTTGATGAATTTTAGGTCAGAATTAGCCAATCAATACATCAAACATCCAAGTCAACAATATAACTTGATTCAACAAAAAATAACTTCATAAATAGTATAAAACATACATTTTTTATAATCTACAAAAAAACATAAACAACCACAAATGATCAATTGTTATGTTTTTGTCTAAGCATGCTGTAATGACCACCAGCAATCTCTGGACCAACATCAACACCCTGATCTTCATAATCCCAATGGCAAGATATTAAGATGCTTGTATGTCCAATTCTGCTTTGTTAAGTACCCCTTGCTACGTTGTTATCTTTTATTGAATCTAAGTTAAGTCCTGATTGCAGTTGGATCTAGAATGGCAATCTTGTGTACTCATTGGATATTGTTCTACCAAGTGTTGCTTCAATCCAGAGACACTTTCTCTCCAACTGTGCCATAAATCGACATTCCACGTGGAATCTTTTACTATCAACCATCTAAGCATGCTACCAAGTGGCCACATATCTTATCTGTAGATAAGCACTGGAGTCATTTTGACATAACTGGATTCATTACATAGCAAAAAGAACTCACTAGTTAGATCATTGCTAAAAGTTAGAAAGGCTAATTTACTGAACATGATTAACTGGTAGTGTTTGACAAATTAATAGGCGATCTTCTAATTTTTCTTTGACAATGTCAAACTTTCGGTAAATTGTAAAAACATCTCAGAAATAGATTTCCCTAACTAACCCTTGCAATAAAATCAAAATATGGGATGGGTAGATCTGATAATTTGATTCCATTTGTCAGCTATTAGCATTTCACCTAATGGTTGTGGCTTTCTAAGTTTTTTCGAAAAGTTTTAGGAAAATCCACTCTTTTTTATAAATTTAATTTCATTCATCAGCTATTAATAATTGCATAATCTCTGTCCATGATAATATTGTACCAATAGTCAGATTAATGACCAGATTATCATATGGATTGGAGATGCTCCAGAAAATATTAAAATATGCAACATAACAATATCCAAAGAATTAAAAAGGATAGAAATAACAGCTACTGCATTACCACTTTATAGTGTTGCACAAGCTGATATCAATCAACTTGCACATCCTAAAGATACATAACCCATAATGTATACACAACATAAGAATTTCCATAGCAACCAAATCAATCTTTTGCTTACAAAACACTGAAAAAATGTATTTGAAGTGTGTTTGTTTTGATGAACATAGAGATCAAATTCATAGATAACATGTTATTTAAACTCTGAGTTAGGCTAAAATTGTTACATTAAGATTCCCTATCTTCAAATAACTTCGGGATGAATTTTAGTCCTTATTTCTACTCATTACATTATAGAGCCTTCAGTGTTGTATTTCTGGAAAAATTCTTCATCTTATGTTCTGTTTTTGGTATAGATTGGTTTATAAGAGTCATTAAGTCATTAAATATCGAGTTTCAAAAGGTTTTAATGCAAAGAAGGATTTCCAGAAAAAAACAAAATTAAAATTTATAGATTCTTCTTGAATTTAAGGAATTATTTAAGAGACATTTCGAGTAGCAAAACTCTTAAGCTTTCTTGGTTTCTCAGCCATGACAATCTCCTTCCTCTTATTGTCCATTTCTATTGACCCCTTCATCCTGCTTTTAACCTGTCTTCCTTCTGTAGTCTTTTTTTCTACTGCCTTTTCTTTCACAGCCACATGCCTATGACTTGCCCAAACGAAATAAAAACTGATATACAATGATGTGAGTCTAACACCATAGGTTGAGGTTGTATCATCACTCCAAAAGAGATAAGGTCATTTGCTTGTATCATCACTCTTAATTAGGTTCATTCTTGCACAATCTCAACCATGGTTCCTAATACTCATCCAGCCGATATATACTGACCAGAACTTCCTTATCCAACCAAGGACCTAGACTAAACCATGTGGCTTGGAACTGATTGATATTTTTATTTTTCAATAATACCAAGTGGTAGAGATCAGCATATCACCTGGTATGTTGGTTATCGTACCAGTCCTACAGTGTGTCAGAACTGGCATTGGACTAACATTTAAAAACATGATCTCAACTACATCAAATCTTAAATGGTGTGCTTTTTAGTAGTCAATTCAAGAACATATTCGCCTTGTGATCTTATCCATTGACCAATATAAAGAAAAAATAATAATAAAGATTCAATGATGATCTTCCTATAATTGAATTAGCATGAAATGGTTTTGTCCATTACACCTGAACCGAAGCAAGCTTATTTGGATTTTAATCATCAAGGGAAGCATATGATATTTACCCACCCAATTGTAAGGAGTAAGATAGTGTTTTACTAGGATAAAAACATCTAGGTTTCAGAAACTAAAGAATGAACTCCTTAATTAACCTATAACATGAAACTAAGAACACAATGAGAAAGTGAAACTGGCACGAAAGTGTTCCATGAGTAACCATAGTTTCAAATACTAGTACAGTACCATAATGGCACATCAATGTACTGACCACACCAGTCAATATCAACATACAAACAAATTTTCAACATCCCTTTTGCTAGGTGTGCCAAGGCATATCAAACAGTGCTGGCTGGTGCAAAATGTTCAACAAGACTTGTCATTCTGGTACAAGCATCAGAACTGGTACTTCAAACCAAAAACCGCCATACCACCTGAAATGGTACAAAACAGGCAGTATATACCAGTCTGAGTGTGGATCGGCACGCTGACCACTCCTGTTTTGGGCAATCTGATCCAAATCATGTATAAAAATCTTGATTCTCCTCCTCCACTGCTCTGTCTTCTTCCTCTTCCTCCACCACGTTTTTCTTCCTCCTCCTCCATTGCTTCCCCTTCTTCCTTCTTCCTCCTCTTCCTCCGCTACCTCTCCTTCTTCCTTCCTCTTCCTCCTCTTGTTCCTCCACTGCCCCTTCCTCTTCTTCCTATTTTTCTTCCTTTATGAAACACCGAGACACACCAGTGTACCAGAAATGATTGATATGTACCTATCTGACCAGATCATTGAAACGGGTCCCCAAAACAGCGATCCTTAAAACCTTGTACGTTACATTGTGGGTCCAACATCTTATTCAATGCTAAAGAAAATCCAAGTCCCAAAGAACATAAAATAAGCTGCCACAGATAAATCCAGTGTCTTCATAGGGATTTCAATTTAATTATCCTCCAAAGAAACATAATCCACTGAAGGATCTCCTGTACAGGCATAATCGGCAAAAAATAATTGAAAAACAGCTTCACTTGTAGCTGCTTCATATTTAGGTAAATAAATTAGCAAAAAGCTCATCAGGATTGTGAATACATACATACGTACGTACATACATACATACATACATAAATATACATATATATGCATTTATTTATCACTGGAAAGATGTATTCTCTACCCAACTTCTTAATATCCCTCTGAACTCGTAAATTATAAAGATCAAGCAAATGAATGACCAGCTTATTCGAAGAAGAAAACGAAAGAAAGACAAAATTTAGGAAAACATTTACGGAAGGCCTTATTATTCTGATATCGACTCAAAAATCAACATCCAAATTGGCAATTAGGGTTTTCACCCGATTTAACGAAATTAAAAGGGTGGAAACAACGACAACGGAAAAAAACGAGAGCGGTCACGAAGGAAGAAACCTCAGAAAAGAAATCGAGAACAGGAGCTGATAAGGGATCTAGGGTTTTACCTCCTGCGCGGAGAATCCACCTGTAAAAGGAACCGAACAAGAGAGAAAGAGTAAATACGGTGAGAGAAAGAGAGGCAGAGAGAGAGAGAGAAAAAGAAGAGAGGGTGAGAAATAGTAAGTACCATGGCGAGCAAGGGAGAACAGAGGAGCGAGGGAGGTCGGAGGACGAAAGCTCCGGTATAGGTTTCTTTCGCGGCGATGAGATCGACAGATCGGAAACTGGGGTACCCACGAGGTATTTAAAGGTCCGTTATTAAGCCCGATACAAACGTTACCTCCTAACTGTGATGATCGATATATATTTATGACCCGTTATAAGGGCCTGTCCAACAATGCACATATTCATCCTTATCCACCTAGTTGCACAAAATTATATACACGAAACCCAAAAAGGAGTTTGTCCATATTTATCCTATAAATATTTCTAAGTATTATATACTCCGATCATCTTTTAATTTGATCGTCGGAGGGGTCAAACCGAGCTCTCCCGACCCGACCTATGTAGATATGAAGACGGAGCGCCTCCCGTCGAGCACTCAGGCGAGGAGCCCCCTCCTGGAGAAGACAGCAAGCCCATCGAGATCTGACCAATGAAGCCGGCCACCCCTCCTGTCTCAAGGGATGCTCCCAACGATTTTCGCACATTCAGACCCGAACCCAATCGTGCCGATCTCGACCCGCACGACAAAAAGGTGTTTGACACCAATATGTACAACAAAGTGTAATTATTTCGAGATATAGCATATAAGTAGGTTAATAGAAACCTTGGAGTTCAACAGTTTGTATATGCTGTGAAAACAAAATCAAGAAGGCAATATAATACCTTAATTTTTTTCTTAGGGTTAATACCTGAGTAGCTAAATTCAATATCATAATCCAGCTTAAATAAATATCTTTTAACTTTACTTTACCTTTTTATTTATTTTGTCCTAAATCCAATTAAAGGTTTACTTACGCAGCATGCACGGACTTCTTTTAAAATACATAAAATAGTTTGATTTGCCGTGCTAATGGTAACGTTCACGCCGATCTTGTCATGATTGCATATAGAAGACGAAAGCCCCGAGCCCACCGACGGGCCCGCCTAACTCGTCCGAGTTCGCCGTGTCCGCTGCTCGCGATCCACAAACGGGTTCTCGATGGCGGGCGACGCCGGTGTCCTCTATGGCCGAGGCGCTGAAGGAGGAGGAGATCCCCCGGATCCGTTGCCGGGTATCGAGCACTACCTTCCCTCCGCGGTCCTCGCCTCCGTACTATCCCGCCTCGATCCTCGCTCCCTCTGCTCTGCCGCAGCCACCTGCAGCTCCCTCCGCTCCGTCGCCTCCCACGCCCTCTCCTTCCTCCCCTCCTTTCACCTCCTCGTATAATCGTAACCCACATACTTCAATTTCTTTTTTCCCTTCACGCTTGGCTCTGATTAATCCTTGGTTGGGGGTTTGGGTACAGGAGATCGCGCCAACCCTGGATCTGCTGAGGCCGCTGCTGCCGCCGAATCCGTACCTCAAGAGCTTGAAGCTGGATTGCAGCCGCCTCGATGATTCGTCGATCGGGTTCCTCACCAGGCCATCGCTCCACGAGCTCTGTCTCCATAATTGCGAGAACCTGAGCGGAAGGATTCTCTCCGAGGTCGGTGGCAAGTGCCGGGATCTCAGGTAATAGTTGATCCACAATCGACCAAAAACAAAAGAAAAAAAAATTGAAGTTGGCTTTTGGTTTTAGAAAGAATTCTTCTTTGAAATGATTATTTTCCACTAGTTTTTGCATGTAAAGATTGGTGACAGTTAAAAATCCAACCTCATGATCTACCATTAGATTTTTGCCTTTTCAGGAAGCAAGATAATCTTTGTTATGACATTTATTGATCTTAGGATCACAGGCAATACTGGTGGTCAAAATTTCCAAAATCTATAATTAACCATATGAATCTTAGTTTCTAAGAACGTATACATCGTTGGCCTTCCTGTGGGGTTTTCACCTAAGCTTGATACTAGCGACAATAACCCATGGTGTTCAAATAATGGTTAACTTTTCTGCAGAACTTACATTAGTAGATGATGCTGTTCTGGGTGATTTTAAAGGCTATGATAGAGATAGTAGTACCAGATGCGACAGATTAAAGATTGCAGCTCTGAGATCAGCAAAGAATAAGCTGTTGGATTACAGAACAACCACAAGAAGATAAACAGAGGTCTAGAAATGAACAGAAAAAAATTGCATGCAGATCAGGGGTCAATTATATTGAAATCTGTAAATTAGTTTTGCTTATGGGCTAAACAACTAAGAATAACTGCGGTTAATGATTAATTGTATATATTATATTATTTTATATTTTATATTAATTTATAAATCTAAATGCTGATTCCTACTTGAGTCATCTGATCCAGCTAGTCTGGTCTGATCTTGTTTACCACTGTTTTTGATCTTGAGACTAAACAGTTGATTTAGTTTGTTAAACTAATGAAGGCTCAACATAAATTGGGGACAATGTCTTTTATCTTTGTTGATCTCTTGTTTCTCCCTAAAATTTGTTTTGATGTTATTCACTTTCAATATCTTCCTAACATCTTGCTTTTGGATGGTTAATTGTATTATTACTAACTATTTGTTGATTCTAAGTCGATCATTCCTGATTACTAATTGATCCAAGCCACATGCAAAACATTGTCTTTTCTTATTTCTAAACTTAACTGGACATACTAAACCTAATCCTAATCCTCTTACTGCAACAGCTAAACATCAGCATCTTTATTTGTTACCAAATATTAAGAGCCCTGCAATCTCCTCTTGTAACTGCTGAGAATATTGATTGGATGGAATGCTCTTCCCTTTTCTTGGCTTTGAACGTCCTAATCCTCTTACTGCAACAGCTAGACATCAGCATCTTTATTTGTTACTAAATATGAAGAGCCCTGCGATCTCCTTTGTTATAACTGTTGAAAATATTGATTGAATGGAATGCTCTTCCCTTCTTTTTCGGTTTTGAACTTCCTGGGAATTCAGCCTAATATGTGAGTTGCTCTTAAATGACACTTGCCTGATTTCTTATAGTTTTTAGTCATAGATTAAAGCCATTGTATTCCTTTTTTAACTGTTCATTTTGATGTAGTTGCACATATTACTTAGGTTGGCTGATATTTGGCCTACAGAAGCACATCATTAGATGACACCACATTCTCTCTTTGTATATACTATATACTACAAAAAAATAATAGAAAAAGGACAAATGAAAAATGGATGATCTAAGATCTTAACTTATCCTCTTTCTTCCATGTTTTCTTCCCCCTGTTCTCTTTTTCTTTCATATATTTTGTTTTGGCTCTATCATCTAACTCATCAGAGTCATCACATGATCACAATGGTTTGCTTTTGCAATATCTATCTTGGTTACGAGGCATAACCGCTACTAAATATTCCTATTTATGCTTCCTCAAAATTCCTATTTATGTTTTATTTTGTGTTAAGGTATATCAGATCCATTAGGACTAACATGGAAATCCTGGTTGGACAGGAAAAAGGAAGAGGGGAATACTTTTCTCTTAAATTACCCCTAACATGGTTTAGTAGTTCATTCATATGAGTTCTAATTGTGTTTGATGATCACAAAATCATGATTCTTAGCTGCCAGATTGGTAGCTCTGAACCACCAGTTTTGACTGTGATATATCAATTCAATGTGGACCTTTGCAGCTTGATTCTGAATTTATGGCTAAACAATGTCATATATACAAAGACATTTTTCTCAAAGTTCAGGTATTGGTATGGTGTCCTATACATTAAACTTGGACAATATAATTTATGTGATTTTGAAGTGAGATACAAATGTATCACATGCCATATTTGACATTTGGGATACATTTGATATGCAAATGGGGATTGAGGTCTGCTATTGATATGATGAGGGATGTGTGGATAAGCTTTATCATCGAGAGGGAACAACCCAAATCACCTGCTGAGGTCCCTATAGGACTACTCGATCATAAACGAGGTAGGAGTACACGGACAAGAAAGGTGAATGCACAGATTTGGGTGCTGTTCTTAGCTTCTTACCTATTTGCAGTTGTTACTCTTTTTTGTATAATCTTTCATGCAAAAATCCATTATTTTTGTGTATAGCATGGACTATTTGAAACCTCTATACCTCTTCGTGGTAATGGAGAATGCTCCTGTTGAAGTGTATGAGCTACCACATGTAAATATGATAACTGTCATGTCCATGTTGCAGTACCCCCTGATTTCTTTATCCTCGGTCATACGTTTTGATTATTGCATACTTGCATGTATCTTGCCTGACAATGAAGATCACCATTAAACACCAACGCATGAATAAATTCTACAATCTCCTTTAAAGCTATAATATGCATATCTTATGCAAATTGGATGCTTTTTCTTTCGTGTTTGATGATGTCGATTGCAAAATGCTGATAACACCATATGCTTGGAATGTAATCAAGATGTCACTATCTGAGATATAGTTTATGAGGCATCATCCTTTCCAAAGCTTAACAGGTTGATTATTCAAAATTTCCTTTATTGATGAAACAAGTATGATAAGTATTCATATTTATTTTTGACATTCAGTGATGTGATAATGCTACTTGGTTGTTAATTGTGACTCCTGTATTTTTAGTGGAATTGAATGTCCTTTTGACAGGTCTCTCTCTTTGAGCTCTCTAGCTGAACGTAGAGGCCTCTCAATTGTTTTTACTGATCTAGAGGAACTGCTTACTGGATGTTCTCAGTTAGAGGTGAGTTTAGAATATTCAGTTGAAGTAAACTTTGTTATGATGATAAATGTAATTCTTGATAATTTTTTAGTTCAGAGTATTCAGTTGAAGTAATTTTTGATAAGGACCTTATCTCACAAAATGGTATAAGAAAGGCATGCCTTCCACACAATTGCTAGATCTGCTTATGAGAGATCAGGCTTCTTGATAGATATCACAGATTGGCTTCAATAAATTTAGTTGATGAAAGATGTAGATAGGAGAGAAATGTTGCTCTTGATTTCAACAAGAAATTGTATCAAGTTTGAAACATTGGCCAAGAGAACAGCAATTAGTGTTCAATGACCAGCCTGTAATACAATCACTGAGAAGACTTATTAACCTTCGTTTCATATCACATTTGATTTCATTGAGGGAGGATCTAGGTAGTTCAGTGTCCACAAGTTTTAATATCACCTTGGACCTAGCATATTGTCTTTAATGTTTGTGGGTTATTGGGATTCTGTTTTTCTTGTTGTTGTTGTCCGTCTTATAGGGAATAAGGTCATTCTTCCCTTTATTAATATTTTCATTTTGTTTGATGCATGGTATGGGTTGGAAAGCTACAGAATTTTAGGATTAACATATTATGGTATGTCCTCCAGCTTTACTGGTTATACATCTTTCAGTTGGTGAGCTAAATATTTGATTATGCTTTTTGAAACAATAAATTCTATTTTGCTTCAACTAATTCAGGGATGATTATTGGCTGGTGGATCAGTCATGTTGATAAGGGCACCAAGGTTGTCGATGCTTTCGTATTTGTAGTAACCATCCATCTCTTGCTAGCACTTCATGCTGTTAGCTTCTCTTACAAGAGGAGAATCATAGCAGGAACAGATGTCTTGTTACATAAAGTGGTGACAATATTAGGTGATTCATGGCTAGTCTCTTCAGTGGATCTCCAAGTAGATAACAGAAGCAACAGAACACCATAGATAGATGATGGATGTAGCCAAGTGAACCGAAACATGACCAGGACAGTGCATGGTCTGTATAACAGTTGACCCTAAAACAAGAGAGGCAGAATCAACAAGGCTAAGTAAACTAAGGGATACCAAATTCTAAAATATTTATGTAGGCATAACTACCATAATTGCAGTCATATCGGTTTGACTATTCTGGTTTCAGTATCTTTTCAAATTTTGCAACTGTGAAGGACGTGCTCCTTTTTATGATCTTCCTTATCCAGATTTTGTTCGTCGTTAGGTGCTGTGTCTAATAACTAACTTACCAACTATTACCAGAGAGGGAGAGATAAGTTGTAATAATTGCAACCATATTATTAGAGATAAGTTACAGTATCATGACTCAAGTCGTGCAGTTAATTAATTTATGAAGTTAGTAAATATTCCAGGTAAATCTTCTACTTTGCATTTCATCTATGGTAAATTTTCATCCTTTTGAGATCAATTTTAAATTTCCATTTAGCTCAACTTTCATCATATTATGCATGAGGCCTCAACCCAGTGACTCATTGAATCATGTGTCTGGACTTTATGGGTTAAAACTGGTGTAAATTGATCCATTTCTGTTCATTTAACTTGAAGGCGATAGTACTATTTTTTCATTTTTTATTATTCTACTCTGAACCCCAATATTCTTTTCTTTGCTATTTATTAAAAACCTGCAACAGAAAAATATACATTTTTTTCTGTTCTCAGATGAAATCTTGCAGATCTGCACTTTTTACCCTGTGTGCAACAGAAGCAATCTCTTGACTGCTACTTTCTGCATTCTGCTGCCCCTAAACGTACTGAATGTCAGGTCAAACTGCTCTGCAGCTCATTGTATCTGAGTTATATTTTTGCCCCCTCCAAACTCTTCATGGCTGCATTATCAAATTTAATCATCCTTCACTTTTGAAAAATCGAGGGAACATCTTAGTGAATGTGCAAACTTTTGTAAGAATATTGGAATAGATTTTATCTTTCTTGTCTTTATCTAAAGAAAGATCGATGCCGCTTGACTTGTGCAAAAAATTGTTAGGTTTCAGTTCCTTTAGGACACACCAGTATTTTGCATTTTTAATACATGTATGATATATTTGAATAGAAAAAACTACAATTTTTTTTAGGATATTATATATGTATAGCATGTCAGATAGAGTCTATGAATTCCTTTGATAAAAAATGCCAATAGCTATTTGAAAATTTAAGATGAATACTGAATCCCAGAGGAACTGAGCGGAGAGGGTAGCTAGGTAGTGAATGCATCATGAACTTTAGATCCAATCACTTCCTTGGTTCCTTTTCATTCTCGTATGATCTTATAAGATTCATACTTTATGATTGATTAAAAACCATGCATTTGAACTGATTGTACAGAATTTGCTTAGGTTTGGTATTTAATACTGTAAGAGTATTAAAATGTAGTGAAAGAGCAAAGGACCTAATATGTTATTCTTATATATTTGTCTCTTTGTAAGTCAATGAAGAGTATTATAATCTTTAATTGATGAAACAGTGATTGCCATTTGTTCATGTTTGGTAAACAATGACACCTATTCTCTCTTAGAGGCATTCTGGAGATGTTTTGGTCTGCTATGCTTATTAATCAATTGGTGACTGCTTGAAAGATGTAATTATCTTCTTTCTAGTTCAGGTGCAAGCATAATGTTATAAACATGACTTTTTCCTCATCTTCTTTATATTCATCTTTGAGGTTGCATGTTCAAAGTGAACCCTACAGATACTTGTTTATGAACTGGACCTGTAGTTGACATGATACATGAGATCTTCGAATATACTGCTATTCTGTTAATGGTTTATTCATTTTCCCATACTTGTCATTGAGTGTCTCAATAGAAATGTGCATAGCATAAGAATTTATGATCACCTCAGAAGGTTCTCATACAAGGAGTTAACTCTTACAAAATGCTTGATGCCATGCATCCCATTATTGTTGGAATCTTAATTTTGTGCATTGCCATATGTCATGTTTTTCTTATCTAGATGTTACTGTTGAAATGGTCTAAGATATTTTTTTTACTTTTGCTACTTGCTGAGCTTGGCACTTGATTTCTCCTCGTTTGACAATCCATATGTCATGCTTTTCTTATCTACGAGGAGTTAACTCTTACAAAATGCTTGATGCTGTGCATCGCATTATTGTTGGAATCTTAATTTTGTGCATTGCCATATGTCATGTTTTTCTTATCAAGATGTTATTGTTGAAATGGTCTAAGATATTTTTTTACTTTTGCTAGTCTCTGAGCTTGGCACTTGATTTCTCCTCATTTGACAATCCTAAATTTGGCCAAGTATGGGCGACTGCCTCTGCAGCTCTCTCTTCTCTGGAGGTTGGTTATATACCCCTGACAATGTTGATCGAACTGCTGAGTGCAACAGTGCAGTCACGTCAGTCCCTGCGCCCCGTTAAACCACCTATCTTTCCTAGCCTTCAGACGCTATGCCTTTCGGTTGACTACATCACAGATCACTTGGTTGGTTTTGTTTCAAAGGGCCTTCCATCATTATCCTCTTTGGATCTTCAAGATGCTCCTATTATGGAACCTATAGTAACTTCAGATCTCACCAATGCTGGACTTCAGCAGATCAACCCACATGGTAAACTGAAACACATTTCTCTTGTACGTAGCCAAGAATTCTTGTTCACCTACTTCCGCCGAGTCAATGATCTAGGCATTCTTTTAATGTCTGATGCTTGCTCTACATTGGAGAGTATCTGTCTTGGAGGTTTCTGTCGTGTTACAGATACTGGCTTCAGGGCAATCATACACTCATGCTCTAACCTTCGCAAATTCAGGGTTTCCCATGGGAGCCAACTCACTGATCTGGTGTTTCATGATATCTCTGCCACTTCCCTTTCTCTGACACATGTTAGCTTGCGGTGGTGTAATCTCCTAAGCAATCTTGGGATTGTGGGATTGTCAAATAACAAGCAGCTGATTGTTCTTGACCTGAGGGATTGCCGGAATCTAGGTGATGAAGCTGTAAAAGCTTTAAGCTATCTTCCTAAATTACAAATATTATTGCTGGATGGCACTGACACCAGTGATTTAGGACTATCATACCTGGGCCATGGCGGTTGTCCATTGGTGTCATTATCTCTTAGAGGGTGTAAGCGGATCACAGACAATGGCATCTCATTATTATTTAGTGGTTCAGTTAATCAAAGCCTGCAAGTTTTGGACCTCTCGCGGCTTCCCAATCTCACGGACAATGGCATTTTGTCACTAGCAAAAGGTAGGATACCAATTGTTGAACTTCGCATCAGAGAATGTCCGCATATAGGAGATACTTCAGTTATGGCTTTAGCATCAATGCAAATTGAGGGCAGGACTCCCGGAAGTAGCTTGTATGTGCTAGACATGTTTGAGTGTGGTGGCATCACGCCACTTGCCATTCGATGGTTTAAGAAGCCTTACTTCCCAAGATTGAGATGGCTGGGAGTAACAGGGAGCTTGAACAGAGATATGGTGGATGCTTTATCGAGAAGCCGACCTTTCTTGCGTATAGCATGCCGTGGTGAGGAGCTAGGGATGAGCTTTTTGGACACTTCGGGTGGATGGTACAGCCATGAAGAGGATGAAATGGATGAACTGGAACGCTGGCTTTTGGAAGGTGAGGATGAAATTGAAAATGACTCAGACCAGTAATCACTATTGTCATCTATCTATTACTTCTGGTTTACGTCTGTGTAACTATGCCCCCTGTAGTCATTGCTATTCGAATTATCGTGGCAGCTGGTCATTTTTTCTTTATCTATGTTGTATATTATCATCCATAAGCAGATTTATGACATGCGTCTAATAGGAGGTCTCAGATTTAATTCCGGTGGCCATGACTTTCGGTTGCTGAGGAACATATTCCTCCAATATTTCTGTAATGATTATGTGCCATGGTGTATGAAGTATGAACAAATTCCTCATTTGGAGTGCTTTTATTGGTTTCTGCTTTCTCTTTTGTCTCCTTATAATTGGTTCAGTATATAAGTTATCCTCAACTGTGTGGTATATTGATGTTGTACTATTATAATTCACCTCAGTTGTTCTGTGACATGAAAGCAATCTGTAGAAAAAGGGACTCAATGCACTTCTATTGAAGGTTTTTGCTCCTCATCTCTTGTGCAAACTCCTATTGTCAAATTCTTTTTCCAAAAGTGATATGATAATCAAGCTAACCTGGTTAAGATTTAGAGTGGACATCATGAAAATTCAATTAATTATTTTTAAAAAAAAACTAGTTTCTATATCTTTTTCTTGGATAAATAACAGAACATTTCATTCTGTTAGCCTAATGACTGTGTCGATCATCTGCCACTGGCTTGTTGAGTTCATTCCCTTGTATGCACAGAGCTGAATCCATATGCTTCATTGTATTCTTTCAAGGATGGTTATTCTAATTAGATTTAAGCAGGTTAAATAAGCATAAATAACCAAAAAAATTGATCTACTTCGGCATTTACCTTAAGAAAAAAATAGTATTTTCAGCTCTTAGATCTCCTTAGGATTCCACTAGAAGTCTAAACACTCGCAACCAACATTTTTAAGCAACTTTTAGATCTCCATGTTAAACATTAGCTAATATTACTGGCATTACTGGAACGATTTGCAGCTTTAAATTGAATCACACAAATGAACGAAAATAAAGAATAATACGTAGTTATTATTACAGGAAGGAGGAGAGTTCATGTAGCACACCTCATTGTCGTTCTCAGATCAATCATCGACGACCGCGCTCGGGTATCTTTACGTTGTCATCAGACCAATGCGCCTGCCACACACACACGGGTAAACTTGAAGACATTAACTAGCATAGCTGGTGGAAAATATATAAACTATTGATCGCAAATTCTAGGATTAAACTCTTCTCTTCTCCCTTTACCTTCGAAAAAAAAAGTTCATATGATGAACAAACAATGGTTTATGATGGCTGATCTATTCACCAATTATTGGTGCTGTTCGTGATACCTCGAATAGGTGGCCGATGGTTTAGAAGCCTTCTCTTTGGGGCATTCCGACGAGCGGCTGGAGCGCGCGGCTTGGAACATTAGGGTTGTTGGGGGACTCCACACGTTGCTGTGGTTTTGGGAACTCCAATGCTCTGTCTCAGCCAACATAGCATACGCATCGAAATAAAGCTATAAATCTCGAAATGCACCACTTCTGCTTGTCTATCATATTCATTTAACCTTTTCGAGCAATAATTAATATAATTCTGTCACCTCGTTCTTCCCGTTCATTTAACCTTTTTGACCGATAATATAATGCTGCTGAGCTATGAGCAATATTACAGAACCAAAGTAGTTTATCTCATGAAAACCAAATCACAATCATGCAGGTAAAGCAAGCTAATTAAGTCGTTTTATCTCATGAAAAAAGCCTCTCCACAATACAAACGTAGGAGCAACTAATCTAAATTTCTAATATGTTGGTAATATCATGCAGCCAATCTACCTTTTCTTGAATATATTCTGAAGTCCCATCTGCTATTTATACATTTGCACACAAAAAATGGCATCAAATATGAAGACTTCTATTTGTTAAATCACACAAATCCTTGGCTAGGGAAAAAAAATCACTAAAAGGATTAAATTGCTCTTAAAGGAATGATTACTGTGCAGATGAACATAGTTTGCAACCAAAGCATCAAAAGAGCTATAGAGCCAATAACCACAACCATTTTTTATTTGAGAGAAAGAATGAATAGAACTATTTAGCATAGATTGTGAGTTGACCGAACTGAAAGACCAGTAGCTTTCAACAATAATAATTTGAAAATCACTTGATTTATTCCACATGGAAATTAGAAATGAACTAAAATGTTACCAGCAAAGGGGGCAACTCCAGAATCTGTTCCTCCTATTAAGTTGTGAACAACAGGTAAAAAAGGCCTTTAAGGTATTCAACTATTTCAGATCCACCAAGTTTTGAACTTCCATAAATCCTGTCCACAAAAGTTATTGGAACCTGCAGCACATGAAACAACAAAAATATTAAATATTTTGAAACAAAGCTTCAGAAAATACACTAGGCTTATTGAGAAATACAGCACAACAGTTGCAAAAAAGAACTCGATTGATCTAAATGCATAAGCAAAAACTACAAAAGCATCACTAGTTCACTGCATCAACAAAATAAAGTGATCGTCCTACCGCTTCAATATGATAACCCTTCCTGCTAGCTCTAACAATCATTTCCATCTGAAAAACATATCCTTTGCTTACACATGAGCTTACGACATCTTCAAAAGCTGTCCTCTCGTAAAGCCTACCAAAAGTAATAGCACAAATTAGGCATCAAGCTTAAACATAGCTGCAACAAATGCCAAACAAGGGGAAAATAAAACCTAAAAGATCCAGTCAGATCTGAAACGCCTGGCCATAGAAGTGTCTGTGCAAGTACATTTGCCCCCCTACTTGTCAGTTTACGCATAAGGTTCCATCCATGTACGCCACCATTTTGAACATAGCGGGTTCCGGTAACTATACTTGCACCAGTTTCCATCTGCTTCCTGCTTAAGCATAAGACAATAAGATCGAGCATTGTGACATTAAGGTAGCATAGTCAGGTAATAAAATATATAACTCCGTACACAACATGATATGTACAATTAGTTCTATATGGAATAAAGTATACCTTTTAATTAGCACACTGTTGCATGAAATGTGACCATTAAAAATGTCATTAGGAATCATTATTCTCTGAGAAATGATTGAAGTGTCAAAAGAAGCATATATTTGGAATTTTGCTTGTATGCCATTTATCTCTATTAAGGGCAACATTCACTAATAGGACTAGTAGCATGACAACCTTACAAAGTGCTATTATTTCCTGGTCTTCTTTATTATTTTTGACCCTCTTGTGATACCAGAAAGCGGCCTATACTCACCAGTACAGGCTATGTGGAGTTTCAATGTACACAGCTTTATCTGTACAAGTAGAAAAACCTTTCCATGACTCGAACCCTAGTAATTTAAGTCCCAAAGGAGCAACTGTAAGGGCAACACTTGCCATCCTCTCTTACCACATCTAATGGTACCCTTAAACCATAAACTAAGTTCTATTTATCAGTTCATTTAAAAGTCTCTAAAATTGTCAGAAGTGCCTTCATTTTTCTCATCTCATGATTGTGATAACTTCTCCTTCTGTCCTTCTGACACTACACATTTATCTTGTTATTCTCATATCAGCTGTATCAATCTTTTGCATATGCTGTTACCCAAAAACATGACATTCTAGACCATAAACCATGGCAGGTCGTGTCTAGACACCAAAATGATATCTCAGTCAGAGAAATGTATGTACCTTTACACTTTGTCTTTAGCTATGTGCAATATCTTCTGCAATCATCCTCCAAGCTGAATAATCGATCCTAGATACTGGCAGTTTTTAGTTATGTTTATTCCTTCGACAATTTTTTTTATATATACCAAAATTTATTAACACAAAAGTTACTATGATTGCATTTGATGCACATTGCTTTTTTATGCATATTTCTTAAATTCTTCAAACAGCCTATAATTCAACTTCTAATTGTAGTTTAGAACAAATCACAAAAAATTTTATTGAATAATTCATTATAACAACTCCAACTTTCCTTAATCTTATAAGCTTTTACATAAAGTCTGTGATGTTTATGTTTATGCATCTAATGACAATTGTGGAATAAAACTGTCGACCTGGTGAAGCTAACCTACAAATAAAATGATTGTTAAGCCCTAAAATCAGATATTCTAGATGATGAAAAGCTGTCTATCTCAGCATGGAAAAGGAACCGAAACAAGCTTATCTCTTTTTTTCTAAAGGTAAAAACTACTACTATTCTGATTTTCCACAATCAAATAAGATGGTTAATAATGTTAACAGATATTTTTAAGTTAAAAAATAAATGCTATGTAAAATCCCTACCTGATGAAGTTTGGCAAGTATTTTGGCTGTTAAACAAGAAAAGAAATCATTAGGTCAATAAAGCGAGAAATTGTCAGCAAATTTGCAGAAAGTCAACACCAGTGTTCTTAATAATCATGCACATACATGGTGGGACAGGTCAGCATCCATGATTATTATGAAATCTCCAGATGCATGCTTAAGGCCATGGTAATAAGCAGTTCCTGAACAACGTTGCCCAAGTTCAGGATCTAGGTGTCAATTTGTCACCTAAAACAAAAAAGTTAAAGTTCATACCTAGACCAAGCTTCTTTGGCCTTGCTCGTAACAGCTGACAATATTTTATCAAACAGGAAAATGAATTTGTAAGAAATTGGAGACAGTCCAAAATCCCCAAGGACTACCAATATCTTAATCTAACTATACTCACAATGAGATCATCCCCATACACATTCTGTAGTTGTTTTATGATATCTTGAGTGCCATCAGGACTTCCATCATCCACTATAATGACTTCAAAATCAATATCCCTGGAAGAAATTCAGGGAACATTTTGCTTTAAATATTTAAATAAACAAATAATGATGCATGAACAAGATGTTGACCAGAGAATTAAAATGCCAACCATAGTGTTCATAAGTGCAGGAAATCTAGATAAAAACATAAAAAAGATCATCGAAGCTTTTGTGTATTACTTTCCTAAAAGGATCACCAGTTTATTTTCACAGACCAGAATTGAGTGATTAATTGCAAACACCAAAAGATAGCTCGAGTCTTTGTGATCAGCTAATGGAGCCTGACAAATATAATAAAGTTGTCTCTCGCAAATAAAAACTAAAATATAAATGTAAATAAATAAATCTATCCATATTAACTATTGACATGATTATGGTGATGGACTCTAATGACATTGAAACAGTAAACATGAAAAAAATCAAAATAACAAATAAATTGTTTTGGACATAGATATAAAGAGAGAGAATGACCAAAAAAATCAAAGTGATTTATTCACAAATAAAGCTATGCAATAAAAAAACTAAGCTACATTCTCAAGTGAATGTTTAGAGAACAAAATTTTTTATATTAAGAAAACTAAGCTATGCAATAAAAAATGCTTGAATCTACCTGTATTTGTGTATGCATTAGGTGAACATTTTCTCATCCTTCACCAAAAAGGCATTGTACAAAGTTTCAGAGGATGGATATTTATCAGGATTCCAGCACAATATAAGAATCTCATTAAAAACAAAATGTAAAATAATAAACTCTGTCAAGTACATGGGTGTACACCAGATGATCCCTATGGTGAGAATACTGCTTGAGAAAAAACTTTCAGATGTTATAATTTCCAACCAATCTAATATGTACAATTGTCCCAATCCATGCTTCACAGGTCATCCATCATGACCAGTAACTGCAATTATTTCCTTCATCACCCAAGCAAATGGTATGATCTATCAATTCAATCATGACAAGGAACTATTATGATACAAGAGTTGTACAAGCATATAAGAACTGCAAATGAGTATTTAGACAAGTTGATCTTATAGATCAATGGCTTCATCATGCTATCTCAAAAAATATATTACAGATAACTAAAAAGTGGTTTTATAGAGCACGTACTGAAAAAGAAAGAGAGAAGCAAAGAGAAGGGAGCACACTGGAGATGTTTGAAGACAAGGTAGATGACAAGGGCAATGTTAAGACGCTCATTGTATGTTGGGATGATGATGCTGTACTTCTTCTTCGTCCTCTTCCTCTTGCTTATTATCATTGCCTTCTGGTGCTCCTCTGTCTCTATCTCCTCCAACTTTGCCATCCTCTATGGCTAAGTTTGGTTCAACGACTAAAGGAAATATGAAAACAGAAACTGAACAACATCAGCTAGAGATATTTGATGGCAACGAACAAAAATGGTAACAAAAATCCATATATTAAAGTTGAAAGCTTCATTATCTAAAAGATCATCATTTCATAAGTAGCAACTACCAAGAATTAGCAAGCAATCATCAACCACTTGCAACTGTTAGTTAGTAGAGTTGATTGATCATAAATACTTATCAAGATTATTCATAATGCAAAGGGTAACAGGAGTCCATAACAAAATAGATTTCTTCTGTTTCATCTTTATTAGTGTTGCCAAAAGCTTTCGCCGTTGCAAGCCATCGAGTCAGCAAAAGCAAAAGGTTTACCTTACAAATAATTATAAAAATATACTTAATAAAAAGAATAATCATAAAAAAAACTTCAATCACAAAGGTTATACGTACGATCACAACACATGGTTATAGGCTTGAGAAACAAATTTCGCAAATCAAGTATGGAGACCCGCAGTTGATAGGCGATTCGGATTAACAGGTAGGTCATATTGATTCCTACCGATCCATTAGTAACTACGTGCTTCTCAACTTGTTCAAGCTTCCATGAAATTACCGTACCTATTCTAGCCTTTACTGCAATATCTCGAGCAGAATTATGATCCAACCATGACCAAGCTTGAAAACTACCAAACAATCACTAAGCTAAAAAGATGAGGCGCAACCATCTAAAACCGAACAACTAGCCGGCACCACAAGAAACATATTTTCCCGTAACAAGCAATACAATGCGAACAATATCAGAAGGTTTTGTTTCAAACAAGCAAGTAGGAAAAACAATCAAAAAGAGGAACAAAAGGTTTAATCGATCGATCTATCTATTTTCTGAATAGATCAAGCATCAGGTGATGAACAGCGGGAGTCAATAAATCACTTCATAATCCAGAAACTATTAATGATCTAAATTAGATGGATAAAGGAATAGCAGAAACAGAGAAAATTTTGGTGAAGCGACAAGGGGAGGAAGCAACCTCGGGAGGCGGGGGATGATGCGACGACCAGACGAGGGCAAAATGGAAACGAACAGCTGCTTAGCGGGTGGGTGTGATTTTAGGGATGGCTGCGCGTGTTTTAAAAGATGGTATTAAAAAAAATGGTGTTTTTTTTACCTGTTGATCATTTAGTTTCAATTAACAATCAAATCATAGTCAATATTATACATTCAAGTTTTAAAATGGTAAAACGTTAATGCTGATTGTTCGATTTGGATTTTGATTCATAGTCAAATTGTGCTTGTCTCATACTAATACTATTAGTGGTGGAAAGTATCATTTCAAATTGTATAAAAATTACTTTAAAAGATATGATCCCTTTGATACCTGAGTTAGTGATGGTTATGAGATACTAATTTCAAATATATTAGAGTCGAAAGTTTAAGAGAGTTGGGGGAGTACACCGAATCAAGATTATTATGCTTCTAGAGGTGTCTTTAACGTCGAAGATTATGTATCATTTTCACTTTTGGATGAGATTGAACTTAGAGAACATGAAATAGTTGTAGATCCAATTATAAGTACGGGGTATCGATATATTGATCATATAATGTCGAGATATTAATCATATGGTGTCGAGGTGTCATATAATGTCAAGTATCAATCATTATGGTATCGAAGTGTCAACCTTGTAATAAGTAGATGGTCATGGATTGTCGAGATGTCTAACATATGATGTTACGTGCCAGTCACGTGGTATTTGGGTGTCGATCATGTGGTGTCAAGATATCAACCTTGTAGCTTCATCAGTCAAATCCTAATTATGTCCGTGTCATTCATAGCCACTCCGCCACCGACACTATCAACTCCCGACGTTGCTCCACGAGCTAAGAAAAAGAAGCAGTAGGAGAAGTAGAAGAAGAAGCAGTAAAAAAAAAGAAAAAAAATAAAAGGGAGAAGAAGAAGCAACAGAAGGAGAAAGATTACTTTAAAAGATATGATCCCTTTGATACCTGAGTTAGTGATGGTTATGAGATACTAATTTCAAATATATTAGAGTCGAAAGTTTAAGAGAGTTGGGGGAGTACACCGAATCAAGATTATTATGCTTCTAGAGGTGTCTTTAACGTCGAAGATTATGTATCATTTTCACTTTTGGATGAGATTGAACTTAGAGAACATGAAATAGTTGTAGATCCAATTATAAGTACGGGGTATCGATATATTGATCATATAATGTCGAGATATTAATCATATGGTGTCGAGGTGTCATATAATGTCAAGTATCAATCATTATGGTATCGAAGTGTCAACCTTGTAATAAGTAGATGGTCATGGATTATCGAAGTGTCTAACATATGATGTTACATGTCAGTCACGTGGTATTCGAGTGTCGATCATGTGGTGTCAAAATATCAACCTTGTAGCAAGTAGGTGTCGACTATATCATCATTCTCATATAAAAAAGATATACATTCTAAATTTTAGGCATTTACATCTGTCCGATGTCGCTCGTCATTGCTCGACACCATTTACATTTAATAGGGAACTAATTGGTCTATCTCGATGCATCGCGGGGGTGCGAGGGATTATCTGCTTTGAGTGAGTGCGATCGACCCACACGGTTTTATCATTTCGGAGCCACAGAGCTCCAAAAGACGCCTCTGAGGACAACTCTCTTATTTCATCAGTCAAATCCTAATTATGTCCGTGTCATTCATAGCCACTCCGCCACCGACACTATCAACTCCCGACGTTGCTCCACGAGCTAAGAAAAAGAAGCAGTAGGAGAAGTAGAAGAAGAAGCAGTAAAAAAAAAGAAAAAAAATAAAAGGGAGAAGAAGAAGCAACAGAAGGAGAAAGAGAAGAAGAAGAAGGCATTTACATCTGTCCGATGTCGCTCGTCATTGCTCGACACCATTTACATTTAATAGGGAACTAATTGGTCTATCTCGATGCATCGCGGGGGTGCGAGGGATTATCTGCTTTGAGTGAGTGCGATCGACCCACACGGTTTTATCATTTCGGAGCCACAGAGCTCCAAAAGACGCCTCTGAGGATAAGGGAGACACGGGTGCATTATAAACTTTTGACTCTCATACTCCGTCATAAATGCGACCTAACGTGGCTCCCCTACTCCGGCCCCAGCGGCCCAAACCCCCCTTGGCTCCCTGCGAGGGGGGGTCACCTGATAGGACCAACTTAGTCTCATGATGAGTAGGGGAGCCAAGGGTTTATTATGTAACCGTGCCTCCCTTACCCTCAGAGGCGCTTTTTGGAGTTTTGTGGCTCCGAAAGGACAAAATCATACAGGTCGATCACACTCACCCAAAGCGGACAATCACTCGCACCCCCGCGGTGCACCGAGATATAGCAATTGGTCCTCTATCAACATCCATTGGCATAAGGATTACTTAGAAATTAAAATTAAAATTTTTAGAAAAAAATAAAAGGGAGAAGAAGAAGCAACAGATGGAGAAAGAGAAGAAGAAGAAGAAGGCATTTACATCTGTCCGATGTCGCTCGTCATCGCTTGACTCGCTAGAGAAGACGAAGGAAAAAAAGAACAAAAAGACGAGACATTTACATCCATTGGCATACGGATTACTTAGAAATTAAAATTAAAATTTGTAGGGACGCTTGTGCTAAACAGCGCGAAAAGAAAGTAGCTTCTTTACCCGCATTATCGACCTCCCTTGTGTTGCGATTACATGTAGAAATGGACCATCAGGATATACTTATCGTGCTTTAATCGAACGAGCGTGGCTTTTGGGCAGGCCGCAACTTCTAAGCGGGCAAACCATGAGTGGTTTGATAGCTGCAGGGTTGCTAAGCTTTATGCACGGAGCAACGTTTAGTCGATGAAGCCTTATGTGCTATGGTGACTTCTTCTGCTGTCGTTTGGATTTACTTGTTTCATCCAAGGAGAAGTCCATGAAGTCAGACGTGGATAATGTGGCTCGTTGAGCCCTCGCTGTCTGCTATGGGCGCTTGGCAACAGACACATGATGGGTGCTCGAGAGAGTGAGTATATCTTCTATGGTTGTAGTAAGGAAAGTAATGCACTATACTGAACATGGGAATTCTTGATGTCATTAAAGCAAGCTGTGAAAGTTTCATTCGATGGTGTTGCATCATCATTCATGGGCATCGATCCCAACTGTTGAAACAGATATTTTACACATAATAAGATAATTGAAATATGCCCCATTCCTTCTTTGTCCAGATGAGCTCCCCTTAAATATAAAAATAAGAATAGAATTCAGATGAATAATAGAATAATCATATTGGTCATACACTTCAAGAAAACACCATGAACTTGTCCCTATTGCTTCATCTCCTTCCAGCATCATTCCCTTCATCTCCTTCATCATCACCAAAGCTGCTACTTTCTGCATGCCAAGTTAAAGAAGCTCACTCTGCAATAATCCTGTTGCCATAAGCTTCTGAAGCATGGATGCTCTGGAAAAGATTAACCAGACCTTGTTGGTTGGTCATGACAATCTGACAAGTATCACAAATTACTAAAGTCTCTCAGAAATCAGACTAAGTCACATGAAGCCTGTCCAAAAAAATTAAATATTGCTAGAAAAAAAATAAAAGCACTCCACAATAATTTGCAACATTGAACTTTGTATAAGACAATATCTTAAATAAAAAACATTGGAAATTCCAGCTAGAGAAAAATATAGGCATGCAAGATGCATCATCAATATTGCTAGAGATCACTATCTATATCCAAGCACATTAACTGCAACGACCACTGTATACATCAGATTGCCAACATACCTCATCCATTCCAACAAGGGCTGTAATGATAACCTACTTTTTAGTTTGAGATCCATTTTAAAGGACAAGTAGATGGAAACAAGTTTGTTAAAAACCAAAATCACTTCAAACTCTAATGAGTAGCATTTTGACAAACTGGACCACAGAAAGAGCAGCTGAATGATATAAAAACTGATGCAACAACATCCTTTTCAGGTTACCAGGGAGTAAGAACTACTTAACATTATAAAGCCCATTTAACATGACACCATGGTAGAATTAGCACCAAGCAATGATGTTCAATCAATGGCTATCTTTGTTCCTGAAAGAGCTTCAGGAGATTGCCAAGTGCTGTACCACTCATATGTAAAGGAAACACAATAAACTGTACACCATTGTATAATGCACAACAAATCATGATTTAGCTCCGGGAACACAAAATCACAGGAGTTAGCACAAAAGAAAAGTTTAAAAACAAGGAAGAAAAAAACTGGTCTGGAGATTTCTCCAATAATCTCAAGAGATCATCCAAACACCCACTTATTTCCCATCTGGAACTGGGCAGCTAAGAAATTAGCTTCCTAAAACATGGGGATTTAGTATCTGTAAAATAGGAAATTCAAGGGCTAAGGATGATGAAGATTCCAAGATAAGCAAAAATCGTGCATAAATTCCCCCAGCCAAATAGTCAAACAAAAAGTAAGAATTTCTTTTAGAACTTGATCCTTAAGTTTAACTTCTGGAGAAATCCCAGGATTTCTAATCATGATATACCAAACACAGCCTAAAATTAAGATCACTTCTTACTCTCAGGAATCAATAGGATGGTGTTATATATGTGTAAATTGCATTCAAATAAGAATAATCTAATTGTTCAACAGGACATAAGAAAAATTGTGTTTTAGCTTCCTTCTGAACTTAAAGAGTCAATTATACAACAGCCTTTCTTTGCTCAATTTAATAATAAAAGTTGTAGAAAAAATGTTAAGCTGATAATGCATCCTAATCAAATTCCACAAGGAAAGGGAAATTCTCAACTGTATCAAAACATCATAAAAGCATAAAGATAGACAAGTCATATCTGATTTGTATCTTATTTGGCTTGTTGGTTTACTGGAGATAATGCTGTTTGACCAATCAATCAGAATCTGATAAAAAGTAGAAATAAAAAAAATATGCTAATTAACAATCTCATTAAGTAGAAACTAGGTTGCCAATTATAGAAAATAAACCAGCTTCACTGCACATCTTCTTGAAGCACCAAATAGTAAAGTTTGACATCAATCTCACCTTTATTAACAATAAATTAATGACTACAATTATGTACTGTCAACATTCTGCTCATCCAATGTGTATTAACTAAAAATAAGGGAGATAGTATAACTGCACTTTCTCAGTGAAGCTGCAATCAAGTTATGCAAACACCAATGCATTCTCCATCTCGAAAGTTGTAAAAAACACTCATTGCCATACAACACTTCTAAGCAGGTTACCATCCAGACAAATAAAATGTGGTGCAAAACCATCTGCAAGACTAAAGCTGTGATTTGCTAACATCTTTTAGTCTAAAGCCATCACTGCAAACTCGAAACAGTATACACTTGAGACAGTAATATGACACTTAATATAACCCAAAAACACCTTTTCCAATATAGTGCGAGCTTTTTGTCCTACCCCTACTTGTACATCTTCTGCTGCTTCTCAAAGGGGTCAGATAGAAGCGCAGAAGTCCATTATCTAAGTTCCCTGGGGAGGAATAATGAACGCTTCGGCTTCGACCAAACTTGAATTGACTCCTCATTTGCCATTCAGGCTTCAGGTTCCTCAAATCACCATTAGCAAAATTAATACTTCGGTGTAGATAATGACTTCCTTCAATAGAACCATGACGATTACCATTGAATTGTAATGCACCATCAATTTCCATGCTTTCCACACTGTTATTCTTGCGTCCTTGCCAAGTCTCTGATGCAGATCTCTGCAGACTGTGATCATGTTTTTTCACGAAGTCTTTGAAAGAGCTAGTTATACTCCAGTCCCACACCTTACTCCATCCAAGTGACTTTTTTCCTCTGATTCTTGCCACCGATTTACCTGGTTGAGACTCTTCATAAAGCCTTTCTACAAAAAGTGTCTCTAAGCTGCCATCAGATGAAATAGGTTTCTCACCAGACATGGGCACATTAGTAACTTTGCCTCTGTCAATGTCATCTGTAGCCTGAACAGGATTTTCAGACATTTTTTCACCAGGACAGTTTCCTTTGGTCCTTAAATCATTTTCTCGTTCTTCAAGGCAGGCAAATGAGCATGCTAGCGCTCTGCTAACCATCGAACCATCCCATGAATGTCTAGGAGGATCCCAGGAACTCTTGTTTAAATCATGGCATGCCCTCCAGTCACAAGAATATCGTGATTTAGGAGGGCTTTCCAACTGTTTATCATCAGATGCATTACTCAACTTATCGTCCTGCAGTTTGTCCTTCTTTGAAATGCTTCTCGTCCTCCATATAAATCTTTTCTTCACCAACATCGAACTCAACCAAAATGTAGTATCTTGGTCCTTCAACTTCTTGTCTTCAATGTTATTGGTCTCTTTGGCAATATGAGCACTGATCTTAATCTCCTCAGCAGTATTAGCATTAGTTTCCATCACCTTAGTTCCTTTACAGGAGCTGAGTTTGCTGTTATCACCCTTGAAACTGTTTTCACCACAGGAACTAATTTCACATTCAATTGCACTTGAGGCCGACAGCACATGCTCGTCTGCTGCAACATCTTTGTTGCTGTCAGCACTGAAACCATCATCCAGTTGAAACAAGTATTGAAGAGTCCTTCTTACTCTGATCTCACCAGACTTCTTCTTAACATCCGGAATTACATCGAGGACCTCAACTATTTCACTCTGTGTGCTGCAAGGTGCCTCCAGGCTCTCTTCGGCTGCGCCAACATTTGATAACCTCTCAACCAAGCAAGAAGAACAGAAACCAGTGAAAAATTGAGTTGGATGTCTCCCACACCTGGTAAAGTTGTCACTTTCCAGGTTCATATTGACAAAAAGGTAAACCCCAATTCACAATATCACGGATCAAGCATCTGAGAAGATAGTTGGTCACTCCAAACCCCCAAATTACAACAATGGAGAATAAAGAACGGGAAGAGGAGTCTTCTTGTCGGAGAAAGCTGACAGCCCAGAAAATCCAACAAAAGACCCGAATTCTACACCGATATAGCAGCAAAAAGGAGGCTTTTTGTAACCCTTTTATCCAAAAGGCAGCAGACCCTACTAATCAAACATTAGGAGTGGCTAAATTACCTTTCACTTCCCAGAAGCCCTTACGTACAGCATCTCGAACAGAATAAAACCCTTAAGCGATTTAACAACTGAACGGTCAAATTCCCAAGCCTGTAATTAAAGGCTCACAAACGCAGCCGTAACAAAAGAGAAGAACCCCACGAGAATCAAAATCCAAAAGAAAAACGACATTTAGTTCGTTCAGCTCAAAGCATGCCACAACCCAGAGGAGGCCAATGGCGAAACAAGAACAAAACGAACCCTAGATCGATGGATTTCACAGTGAAATTTGGGAATAATAAAAAAATAGCACGAATTCGAGGTCAAGTACTACAAACTTTTCAGCGATCGACAGCAAAAGCGAACCCAAGTCGCCGAATCCGATGGAATCTCCCCGAAAATCGATACCAGCGACTCTAAAACCCAACTTTTTCCATGCGCACGGCGAAGCTCTGAACAAATCAAAACACCAAATACCAAAACCTCACTTCGGCGACAACTGGCCCTCATGACCGAACCGTCCTCCATATTTGAACGAAATAGCAGAAAAACCACTGTCAAAATTTGTTATATTCTATTCGCAATAATAACCTTATCAACGGTCCACAACACGCTGATGTCCGCCGTTCGATCAATTGATATCGCATTCTATATGACGATAATCTCGTAAAATAAGAACTCTTTAGGACCATTTCCGTAACTGGGGATCTCGATCTGCGGCCGACAGCTTAACCTTGGATGCTTTTGGCTGAAGTTAAGTAGGGGAATTTTAAATTACACGTGGCATAATCCGGCAAGATCTTACAAGGAGCCGTTACATGAAAGCTCTGCAATTGTCGGGCAGCGTGGCAGCGATAAGATGACACTTTGCATTTAGGCCATTATTATGTTAGCAATACAATAAAATTCCGACCACTTAATTGACGAAAATACCCCTGCAGCGAGCTTTGATTGCTGGATGTGAATCTTTCGGATATGAACGTTATAATTGTTGTATAATTGTGCCTTATGACTATGGAGCACTTTAACAAACAATATAGTGCATATATTTACGAGATAGAGAAGGGAGAATTCATAGTCGACCTGCGCTCCAATCATCTATCGACACGTGGACCGTAACACGTTCTGAGCGCAGGATTTGCACATGGTAGCTTGAACGACAGTGAGAAAACAGAGGCTCTCATAGATGGACGGTCTATATGTGAGGATCAGAGCAATGGGTGGTTGAAATGTGAGGACGGGGTTGTACAATTCCGTGTAAATCGGAGGGGATCCGATGTCAAGCTCCGATGGACCGGGTTTATTGTAGGTGAGTAGATAACGAGTACGGCCCAATTTCCGCTCAATCCGGCCCATACGCGTGGATTTTTCGGGGCACGAGGCTCCGTCGCAAGTTTAGCCATCCCCATCGCACTATCGAAGGCCCCGATGGGCTACCATACAACGGTCCTCTAAACCTATTGGCATGGCCCACCAAATTGCGGACTGGTAGATGTTGACAATTAGAGGAGACTCCGTTCAACCTTGGAAGCGCTTGTTCGAGATCGGCTATTCCTTCTATAAACACCAATTTAGAAATGCCCCATCCCATGTCTTCCACGAAGAACACTCACGTGGGACCTCCATAAAAAATGCGAGGTTTCATTGTCCTCGATATATAGCCGATCCCGACGAGCTCTCCTCTGATACGTTGTGCCGCAAGCGCAACATAGTCTCGCTATTTGTTCTCCTTTCCGGCGGTGGATGTAGCACCGTCGGACCCAATGGCGCACCCCGGTGACATCGTCGTCGCCAGCGCAGCCCGGAAGAATCCCTCCGAGGGGTGCTCCCGCCTCTTCCTCCGCGGTACGGACTGTTTGTTTTAAGAAAATTTTGTATTCATGCACTTTTCTCTGCCTTCTTGGCTGGGCTTGTGGGTTTTGGGGCTGATCGGGTGAAATGGGATTGTCTCAGCCAGGGAGTCGCCGTGGGGACTGAAGGCAGCGATGGTTCTGTTCCATGTGTTCTTTGCTGGCGTCCTCTTCCTCTTGGATAGAGATTTGATACGGAGGACCAAGGAGAAGCCCTGGTAACCACGAACGCTTAGCCAGATTTCTCTTTTTTGGGCTCTTTGTGATCTTGGAAATATGTTTCTATCCAATTAAAAGGACTTCGTTTATGGATGGTTTGTTCAAAGAAGGCGTCTTTACGATTTGCAGACCTTAGATCTTTTATCGGGCCAGAACATCTACTGTTCTTGCTTTTTTCCCTTTTGCTTGGCATTAAGAAGGAAAAGTAGTCTTCCCAGGAGCGTTGCAAATTGTGATTGGCTTGCTGGTGATTTTGTACTGAGTCATCCACGCCTGTGATATGTATGTGCAACCACATCTTGCAACACGTGTGTTCTAGCTAGAAAGGAACATTTGCAAATTTATTGTCGGAGAGACTATGGAGTTGAGGCGGGACTATGAATTTGAACCTTAGAGAACAAACTTTTATGCGCTTCATTTGTCTTCATGCCTTTGACCATAAATATTAGGTTTGAAGGATCTGCTGCATTGGTTGCTTTGAATTTAGACAAAGTAAGTTTCTGTGCAGTGTTTCCAATTGGTTTGAAAAGTATATTGCATTAAAGTTTTAATACTCTTCATTTCATAATCAAGGATTTTTTTCTTTTTTTATTTCATAATATTTTGGGGATAGAAATTTGATTCCAAGCAATGTAAGTTGTTAATCATATCAATCAGAGGAGAGATGAGTTAGTTAAAGTTAGAGGTGCTGCAATAGTGAGAGTAGAAAAGAATTATGCTGGTGCTGCCATGGTGAAATAGTGAGAAACATGAACAGGAACAAGAAAGTGTGAACAGAGGAGTGTTGTCAGGTGATGAGATCACAAGTGATACTAGTTAGCCACTTGGAGCTGACAATGGTGAACCCCATTAAGGAACTGTATACAATAAGTAAATGAAGATCAAGGTGAATACTCTCCTCCAGAACTGGATTATTATACTATGACTTGTCATTGTGCAATAGTTATTGGTGCTTGCAGCAGCTTCGATACTATTTCAAGCGTTTTTTAGAAACTAGGGAAATAGGGAAACTAAGGTCGTGAAATCATGCTGTGTTATTAGCCATGTTAACAATTTAATGGTTGGAACATGCTTGTTGTTATTTTTGTCATTGGAGATTTATTAGACGATCAAGTGTTTCATGATATAATGTATGAGAGCAAAGTGTAAGATTTTGGCCTTTTGATAGGCCAATAGTGTGGTGTACGTGCTGCTCTTGTGCAGCATATACCATTCGCATGCTGTCTGTTTCATGTATGAGAACTTAATATGGCATTTGCCCATGAAATTTGCCAGTTTCGTACCAACGTGGCATGCCTTTCATCTCAGTATAAGTAACACCTAACATAGCCTTGATGAGGGTAACATGGAGGACATCGCAGATCGATGGAAAGGAATTTTAAACTTGATGCCCTTGCATTGGACTACTGGGCATTTCATTCTGCTCTGAACTTAAACAAGTTTCAATACAAGGTTGGTTCCCAAAGATATGTTTATCATGGAGAGACTGATGTAATTTAACTCCAAATTCATATAGTGATGTCTGGTAAAAAAATATTTGAGTGACATCAGTGTCATCTTTACATAGTGTTTTAATATTTTTGGATTTCTTAAGGATGTTTTTCACTAAGGAGTCAATTGCTGCATATTGAGATGAGATCAATAATGTTGCCCATTTTTCATCAATTGCAATATTATAAAGAAAACCCACATGACTTGACAATCATGAAACTAAGAGCACTCTCTTATACATCCAGAGAGGAGAGCATGGTGCAACCGTCTTTTTTATATTGAGGAAAGAAATGGAAAAAGCAAGAAAAGAAAGAGGATTTAAGTTAAAAGCAGTGAAACATATTGTAACTAAGTGTGCTTTGAAGTCCTATGTGGTGAGTACTTATGTTATGAAAAAGAGAGTCACATCTCTCCTAAGATTTGGTTTGCTACAGGGAAATCCTTTTGCCTTTGAATTTCTATGCTGCTGTTTCTGCATATTTTTTGCACTTGTTTTTCTCCAAGTGATGTATTTGTTGACAACTTGTGAGAGATTCATATTAGATTATATTAGTGGGATCATCTTGTGACTTTTTCACTTTATAGGTTCTCTGTTTCCAACAAATCTCTCCATATTAAATGAGCTAAACTTTGTTGTAACAAAATTACTTAAAGAAATTTTGAAAGTCGTGACAGTTTAATCATCGATATTCGCTTTGGTTGCACGACATTGGTGGAACATCACCTGATTAACTGTTGCCCTCATTGATGATCTGAATCAGATCTGAAACTTAGTCTAATGTAGGATCTTACATCTGGATCATGGACTATATGATCACTTGAATGGTAAGATGCATTCATCTTAGCTTCCCAAAACAACTTTTAATTTATGATTTCTGGTCCTTAAACTTTTAACTTGAGTGATTCATCTCTCATAAGCCACAACTTCTTATCTAAAGAAAGTTAGAAACAAAGAAAGGGAGGATTTGGAGTTATCAAACTAAAATTTACGTTTCTGTACAGTTGCAATTATTAGTTGAAAAATCATTTCTAAAATTTTCTACCTCAAATGTGAACGGAACGCATGCATAAGCTTTCTTGCAATTTATATACATGTAAGTTTATGCATTTGGAATAATTTTCTTGTGGATCAGTTTTCTGTCTACTTTAAATCTGACTTGGATAAAAGTAAATTTCTTGATTCCTCGATTAGTAGAAGAGTGGAATCAAATCATACTGAATATTAAATTCCAAATAAATATGCTTTGATGCAGATGATGATGTTGACTTTGAGTCTTTGCATTTGGTCAGCAGGCTTGTCTCACAGTGAACTACCAGTTGGTAAAACCAACATCAAAAACTTTTCTTGGATATGTGGCATGGTTCATCCTAATTTAACAATGAACTCCTCCCCAGATAGTTGGGACATTTTTCCTAAATATGAACTAAATAGATTCTGAGTACTTAATTTTGCTTATTTGGTTACATTTTCTTTCAAATATTTCCAATTTCATGATGTTTAAAGCCTTTTTCTACTGCTTTGGAAGAGTAGAGAAGTCTGGATGATCTAAAATCCTATCTGGCACCTCTGTGATTTACAATAAATCTTCATCCCGACAAACTTGGCCCTTGTCCTTTTAATTGTATTCAGAATTTTTGATGAAGTAGTGTTTCTTCTTTCTCCCACAAGCTTCACTAGTTCTAATCACTGGAAACCTATGGGGTTTTATGGTTAGACTTTATACTGTTCTAGAATTATCATTAAACTCTGTGTCATGTGAACCTGCACCTATAAATTTTTACCCAGCGGTAAAACACTTCTTTTCAAAATATTCTCGAATCCTCTACTATTTCTTTGATTCCTTTGCAATATGAAATTGTTTTGTTTGCTAGTACCAGCATTCTCCTTTTGTGTATTAAGTTGACTCCTTTTTATTTTACTTTAGTGTGCATAATTTGTCTTAATTATATTTTGAGTTATATCAATTAATCTGTTTATGGATTGAAAATTCGTTGTTGTTTTTGATTGCATTCTCTTTGGTTATGTTCTTATATTTGCTCTTGTTGCATAATCTTCTATCTTCTCTGCATGCAGGTGTACTGGTACATACCTGGTCATTTTTGGGTCTACATTAGCTCAATATTTCTTTACATCCGGTTCTTCCCCAGGGTACTGACATATATGCCTACCATCTGTGTTCTTAATAACTGCATTCTATTTCCATGTAAAACAATATGAGTGACACTTTTGCTTTTGTGGTTTTAGTTATGTGATTGGTGCGATGAGAGCTGGAAATGGGATGAAGGCAATATTTATAGAATCACCAACGGTTCTGAAGTAAGCTTGTTGTATTCTTTGAAACATGTCAAAATAGGTTCTAAGGCTTATTTACATCATAAATATTTTTTTTGTCAATGATCCAATGTAGACAGTCTATTTCAAGAAATGGAAATATGATTCCTTCCATAAATCAGAGTCAAATGGGCCACGATAATTCACAAATGAATTCATCTTCTTGGTTAAAGTTTGTGGCAGATCTTTATCCTCCAGGATTAACCAACAGGTATTCTCGTATGCACTTGCTTTGTGTAATCTCAGACATTATTACTCTATGCATCACTTATTGCTTTTTAACCATGAAATCAAATAATTTATATTACTTTAGTCAAAACAATTCATTGGCCAATAAAGAAAGTGGGAGAAGTAGGAGAGTCAATGCAATAAAGGGAAGCTGCTTAGCCTGAATGCCCATATAGGTCAATTCTCGCTGGCTTTATAGGTTACACGGTGTGTGCATGTTGGGTTATTCAGGAAAATAATATCTACAACTAACTAAGGATAGCTTGAGATTTCTTGTCAAGTTTTAACAATGGGCTTGAGATTTCTTGTTACAAGGGAACATACTTGAAAAGGTGAATGATGACAAATTACTAGCAAAATGACGAGAGGAGTAGGGGCATATGCATGGTAGCACAATGATCTTGGTTTTCATTCTTTCATTTTTATCTCAGAGAATTGATAGATCCAAAATCAAAATGTTATGCTGCTTTTGAATCTTTGAAACGGTGCTCTTTACTATTTTTCTGCCTTTTCCTTTTTATATTGCTGTGGCACTAGGCTACACTTGGGATTCTGGCATGGCAGGACATGAATTGTCCTAGAAGCCAGTCAGTTAAACTTAATATTGTGGCTACAAGAGCTCTATTTAAGCTTTGGGATTGCATTGAGTTTCCTATTTCATTCACAGTGTGCACAATAGTTGATTAACAACTTATATGATTATGTTCCTTTTGTTTTGCAGGAACTGGACTTGCCCATACTGTAACGTTATACAGGTAAGCACATATTATAATTCTAAATATAGTAGAAGATAATATTTGTGGATAATATTTTTTATTAAAAGGTGGAAGCTTCTTACAAATTGTAGGGGTTGATAATCTGTAGTTTCTTATGGTATGGATCATGCCTAAGAACATTACATAATTCTGGCTAGAAATCAATGTATTCCCAGCTCAAATGTTCTGGCTTGCTGAAGCTTCAGAACTTCTGATTATGAGTGTGTCTACAAAAATTTCACATGGAATAACTTATGATATCCATCCTGGTAGATTTGCCTTTGAAATGCATTTGGCTCTACAATAACACTTCATTTCTTAGTTATCATATGCGTTTGTAACCTTTTCCATATCCAAAATATCTGGCTTTTGTTTAACATTATGGCAATCATTCCACAGCCTCCACGGTCAAAGCACTGCCATGATTGTGACAAATGTGTCCTGCAATTTGATCATCATTGCCTGTGGTTAGGAACTTGCATTGGTAAAAAAAACCATTGTCGATTTTGGTGAGCTTTATTCTTCAGTTAATTATAAATGTTCCAGAATGTTTAAACTTTAAACAACTCCTTTTACTTAGTATGCATGATGTTTTTTTTTATGCAGTAACCACGTTCTTAAAGAAGGATGAAGTTATGTGATTGTTTGTGGCCCATTAAATTGCATTTGCATATTTTTGTTTCTGCCCTCAATCATATTTTTTTCATAAATACTGGCTGGCTGAATTCTGAACATATTTTGGGTTCAACACCCAACTGCTAGATCATGATGCTTTTTTTATGCAGTAACCATGTTCTTAATGAAGGATGATGTTGTGTGATTGTTTGTGGCCCATTAAATTGCATTTGCATATTTTTGTTACTACCCTCAATCATTTTTCTTTCATAAATGCTGGCTGCCTGAATTAGAACATATTCTGGGTTCAACACCCAAGTGCAAGATCATGAAACTTGAATTATTTTTGTGTAGCATTGGACCATATTTGAGATAGCTTCTTCTTTTAACCTATTCTTTATAAGTTTTATGCCAAGTGAATAATTAGATTTATGTCAAACCTATATGACAATATGATCGAGCGTCAAAATATGAACAAATTATGTCATCTATACATAAACACATATCAGAATTTGGTTTAAACATTAGATGCTTAACAGTTCCATATCTAGTGTTGATTTCATTACAATAGTAGCTTTCCAGCTGGTATATATATATATATATATATAT
>LVTN01000060.1:72989-121027 GCA_001649415.1 Musa itinerans | reverse complement strand
ATATATATATATATATATATACACTCATATATATATGGCGATTGTCCAGGAAAATATTATCTTTTTGGGGTTTTCCTACATGGTACCCTCTTTTCAAAATTCTCAAATCATCACCCCTATTTTTAATATTCCAAAAATGCTCCTTAAAAAGGCTAGCATTTTTTTCTGCCCAAATCCAAAATTTTTCCCGTCAACTGTTTACAGTGTTTTATATATTAGTTTTTATCCACAAAATACTGTATAATGTTTTGTTTTAAAAACACTATACAGTATTTGTGGATAAAAAAAACAACCCATAAAACACTGTAAACAGTTGGCTGGAAAACTTTTTGGATTTAAGCGGCAAAACACTGTGGACAGCTTTTGGGGGTATTTTTGGGATTTTTTTAAATAGGAGGTGATGGTTTGGAAATTTTGAAGAGAGAAGATACCATCCACTAAAAACCCAAAAAGAAGATATTTTCCCGAACAATCGCCCATATATATATATATATATATATGGTATAATGTGGTAATCTTTTCCTTTGGCCTTTCGGTGCCATTTGCGACATTATTAGAACACATTCTTGAAACAAAACATGCAACTGATTTCTCTCGCAGAGGCTTGATCGTTCCCCTCCCATGGCGGCGCCAGCGTCGGAGGTGATCCCGGTGGTGGACCTCCGCCTACTCTCCCAGGTGGAGATCAACTCCCTCTCCCTCTCGTGTCCCAACGCCTTTGACCTCCGCCGCTGCGACGACGTCGTCGTCCCCAAAATCGACCGCTCTGTCTTCAATGAGAGTGCCGGAAGCCGCAAGCAGACCTACTCACGCCTCCGCCTCGCCCCCCACAAGCCCGACCCCGCCGCCCCCTCCACCGTCGCCAGCCGCCGCCCCCGAGGCCTCTTTTCACCGTCCACTTCCTCCTCCTCCGCCGCCGCCCCCATCGATTCATCTCTCCCCCAAGCTAGCAACGCTAACGATGACGATCCTGGTCGCCGCGAGAACCTCCAGATCGTTTTCTACCTCCGCCAGCTCTTCGCTCGGGAGGAGAACGCTTCCCAAACCCTAAACGTATCTTACTCCACCCCAGCCCAGGGAATTCCTAATCAAACAAATGGAAACGGCCTGCAGGAGCCTGGGAGGGCGGAGTTGGCATTGGTTGTGGTGGAGGATGGGGATCGGGAGGTCTTGAATAGAAATGGTCAGACTGTTGATCTAATTGCATTAGGGCAGAAGGTGGATCCATTTTCCGAGGAGCTTAGGCGGAGGACGGTAGGGTTGACGACGGAGGAACAGCTTCTGAGTTTCATGGGTGGATTGGATGGCCAGTGGGCAAGCCGGAGGAGGAGGAGGAGGATTGTGGATGCTTCGGGGTTTGGGGATCACTTGCCAAGAGGATGGAAGCTGCTGCTTGGTCTCAAGAGGAAGGAAGGTGATGTTTGGGTGTATTGCCGGCGATACATTAGGTTTGCCTCCTCACTTTACCTTCTTTTGTTTGGCCCCTGTGGAAAACCATGGAGATTAATGATTTAAGTAATTACTTGTGAAATATACTTATCCTTGAATATCATTTGCTTATGGCAATATATATATATATATATATGCCTAATAACTGCCTAGAGCTTTCATAGCCCTGTCTAAAACATATTGGCTACGTCTGCACACTCTATCCGTTCTAATTCATGCCAGATGATTCTCATATGCATACATCTGTTCTTGATTGTCATCTAATGGAACGGCCTAGTAAATGTGTTTCATGCTACCTTCTTTTAAAACTTTGCAACTTTGTTTAGCTCCATCAACTATTGGTTCTTTGTATTGATTGAATCAATTTTCTCCAATTTATGATCGCTTCAATATATGGTTGCTTCAATTGTATCTATGTTCACAATCCTTCTGATTGCTTTCATGTTTGTTCTTTTTTGTTGTTCATGTTCAAATAGCTAGATCTGATTTAGTGGTTACAGTGTTTCTTGATATTTCCATAAAGAGATTTTTCATCTCTATGAAAAGATTCTTCTGTTTGTTATTTGCTTCTTGTATAACCAATCGCTGCTCTTCCATAGTGGTGATTTTCCATCCAGCTACAGGTTGGGCTATCCATTTTTTCTTGACTCAGCAGCTTCCAAAATTGTGGAGCATGTAGTTCAAACCTTGAAGTTGATACCGACAGTGACAAAGCCCCGTTTGGTTCAAAAATAAGTCTCTGGATAGGCACTTACTCTGTGAACTTTCCAAACATGATTAGTTTTTAGGATTTAGACTAGGACTTGATTATCCAATCAAGATCCTTTACCAAGTGTATAACAATTTCTGCCAAGCTCTTAGCGTAACTTGTAAAAAAGAATGTTATTAAGTGCATGAGACTCCCACCAATGCAGGAGCCTAGAGTAACTTATTAATTATGTGAATTTGTTGTTATTTTCTAATTATACTTGTGTTGTGCCCCTGTTTGCTTGTTAACATTAATTTTTAAACATTACTGTCAATACAAATGTTCTTTTTTTGTATGCTCTTTATCCTATGGCTATTGGATTTGCTCTATAGAGCCCTACATATTCATTTTTAACATGCTAATGTTATTTTTATTTTATTTTATACTATCACAAGTTTTGTTTGGTTAATTATTGCTTCATCTCACGTTCTAGGAGCTTATGAAATAAGCACAAACAGAGCTAGCATATTAATGTGAAGGTTGTTATGCTTATGCATCCTGAGTCATGTCTCTTTTGAAGTTGTTATATTCTAGACATGATTGTTGATCCTGAGTACATGTTGCAGGTGGTACATCTTTGAAGAGACAATTCTCTGCATCTGGACTGTTATATTGTATATCACATTCTTGCACTCAAAAGACACAAAAGCTTGGTGTGTTAGTCTCTTTCTAGCAGTCTATCTTCATCCTCTACTGACATTTTGTTGAAAAAGTAGTGGTTACCATATACGACAAGAACATGATATTTGTTTGAAATTGTGCAATCAGGTGGAAGGATTTTATTATGATAGTACTTTTGGTACCCTTAGCCTTTTGTGTCATCTTCTTGATTCTGCTGCTGCTTTTCCATAGGTATGATCAGTTCTTAATTTTGTGGTAAAACTATGGTATTTTTTACGTCTATTATCTTCTTTATGATGCCACAATTACGCGACTCGAGAACTAGTTTCCTGCACTTGATTATACTGTTATCACTGAACTTTAGTTTTTTTTAATTTTGTTACAGAAATTTGTTTTTCTTTGATGTTACTTCTTTTGATTATTATATTACTGGTTTATATTGAATAAATGGCCAGACTATATATCCATTACAGTGTCATCCAAACCACTTAGTGAAAAATGACTCAGGAAAATGGCCTGCAAAATATAAACAAACATTCTAGCACTTGAGGAATAATAATCCTCTTTCTCAAAACTAAAGCATACATCTATTTCTTCACCTGTTTTCTGTCAAAAATTTGAAGGAAGCATTGGTAGGTGCAAAATAAGTTGTCAGGTTTAAGAATTACCTGATTACGATGACTGTCTTCATACTGCTGATATTCTTGTGCTTGCATATTTCATGTGTCCTTATTGATGCTTATTCATGTGTTTCAGTTATCTAGCTTTAACAAATCAAACTACCTATGAGACGGTGAAAAGGCGGCGGATTTTGTACATGAGGTAAAAATGAAAGGGCTTCCATACCACTGTGACTTTGTTGTGCTCATCTCAGGGTGGTACTTATGAGCAAATCATGAATGATTATGAGTTGCAGGGGAATTCCAGCAGGAGTTCATCCATTTAGTAATGGCATTTTCAGAAACCTGCGCGCCTTTTGCTGCTCCAGAGTTAGCATATATGACATGGAAGCAGTCCCACCAATGGAGGAGCTAGAAGACAGAGCAAGACCATATACCTGTGTGGATGTTGTCTCTTGTAGGTGTTGTTGATTCCTGTGGTGCTTCTCTCCCACTGGGTGTTTCATAGCCCTTTGTTCTTGTTCCTATTCCTGTTATCCTCTTAGATAGTCTGCTTGTTTGATACAGTTCTTGGGTTTTTCTTTTTCCCCTTTTTATGGCAATTCAAAATGATGGTTTTCTGTCTCGATATCCTCCCCATACCGGACCGGCCATGAGTATTTTTTGTTAGGGCAGACAAATTGATGCCTTTCTTTATATCATATATCGGTGGCGACATTTGTGAGGATTTGTGTGTGATTGGTGTATGTATTTTGAATGTCAATTTTTTCATATATTAATATCTTGAACTTTTCATAAACAAAAGGTAATAATATCGATCGCAATTCTTGTTCAGATGGCCCAATTCGACGCATATGATTCGTCATCCCTGTTTGTGGCCCACCTGCACAAATGTCATGTAGTTGATGGCCTTGACTACGTCTCTGCATGCACGTCATGGACGTCGGGCCTGGCTTGGCTCCACGTTGCAATGGAACGGCACACGTGCCCGTGCGATTGGTGGCTGCATAATTGCAAGCAGATGGCCTTCTTCCTCTGCCGCACCGCCTCCGAACCAAATACAGTAGAGTGCGATGGAGGAGTGCCTGCCCGACTCAACGGCAATGGAGGAGCCGACGGTGGGCGAGGCGGAGGCGGCGGCGGGGAAGGGAGGAGCGGCAGCCCGGCCGCCGCATATCTCCGACATGAAGCCGGTCACTCGCGAGGCCTACGGCGGAGGTTTGTACGGCACCGACGACGACGGTGGCACCGCGGCTGAGAAGCCGCCGGCCAGCACCACCCAGAGCGCTGATGGTCCGCCGCAGCCGGTGTCGCCGCCGAAGCATAAACCGCCGCCATCGACGGGCGACCGCGATCGGGATATCACCGGCCAATCTTATATCCAGTAACTTAGATGATTTCGCTGAGTCTCCTGATCCGCAACTAAAAGAACCACTTGTGCTCGTATGTATCAGCTTTCTTTCTTCTCTCTTCCTTCCTTTCACTTCGTTGCCTTGGCGTTCTACTGTACTGCTTGCATTTGCTCGAGGTTGAGAGGTAGTTTTGTACAGAAAAAGAACAGTATATCAACGTAGACGACCAAGAAAAGCACAGCTATCAGCTGGATCAGCGGTCTATATATATATATATATATATGTGTGTGTGTGTCTGGAATTTATTTGTCTGATAATAATTTTCTCATGTCGATTTTCTGATCGTAAACATATAAATCCTAGTACGTCAATTGTACGCAAAAGCATGGGCCTCATTGGGCCCTACAGTATCGCTGGGACTGAGCTATAAACTACTGCCTGCCTTGTTAATCTGGGCTTTGCTACTGGCAATAATGGTGGGCCCTTCCTACGTTTCTCGGCCGCGTAAATCTTGTAGGTGCTCCGGCCAATGCGGTTCCCTCTCCGCATAAGATCCACGTGTCATGCAAGGGCCCTCGACCCCACCACACTGCGACGCGTGCGAGCGATCGCATCTCTACCGCTCATCACGATCAGGAGATCTCCGGGGAGCAACGCAAAGGGCTGTTAGCTTGGTCGCATATATCGCACCGTGTCACGGAGTCGTACGAAAGACCCACCGACTCGACTTCGCGGAGGACAGAAATAGGAGCCGAGAGCGATAAATATTCTTTGTTACAAAGTTGGGAAAATAAATATAGCAAACTAATATTTTGCCATACGTTTGGGGTTTCGACGAGCTGTTTCTCCCTTTCCACCTCGCCGCCCCGTTTCCGTTCCCATCCCCCATCACGGTAGGGTTAGGGAGTTCCCGATTCCCCCGGGTCGTCCCCGTCGTCCATGGCCGCAAACTGCGATTCCGCCGAGGCAGGCGGTGGGCCTCCCACCGTCACCGTCCACGTACGGTGCACCGACGGCTCCAAGATCTCCGTCAGGACGTCTCTCGACTCGACGGTGGGTGCATTCAAGGCCGTCGTAGCCGGGAGCTCCGAGGTGCCGGCGGAGCAGCAGCGGCTGATCTACAAGGGCCGGATTTTGAAGGACGATCAAACGCTCGTGAGTTACGGTGCGCGCCCCTTTTTACCGAGCTCCTGTCGCTTGTAAATGCAGGCGATTTGATGTTCTTTATTAGTATTTTTTTGCCCTGATTTCGCAGAGGTTAGAATTTCGGGCCTTGATCTTTTGCTTTCTGGCGCTTTTGCCTGCGGAATGGTTGACTAGGTTATGCAAGTGTAGAACCTGTTCTTTTTCTTTGTCTTGTATTTCTTCTTAGTTTATGCTTATGGATACTTGTGGAAATTGTGGTAGAAATCAACAACTTATGCGCAAAGATGACATTGTTCATTTATGTGCTAGGGTTGTAGTTATCGAATTTGTTATCACCTGACCATGATTTTATTGAAGCTTAAATCGGAGTGTGAAGATGACGAAATGTGTCTGTCGTATCTGACATATTGTTGAAGATGCTGTATTTGGTGTATTCTTTAATTGCAACTGGCAATGATAACTGAATCAACTTAGGGCTGGAAACGGTTTAGATTATATCTATCCAAACCTGTTTCTTGTCCAGCAGAGCTGGACAGAGCTGGCAAACCCTTTTCTCTTCTTTCAAGTCCCCATAATCTACCAATGTTAGTGATAGATATGAGTTGTTGCTTTGAATGATTTTCCTAATATATTTTTCATCAAATTTGTTGTCTCTTTAGGTATGTTTTGAAATGTGGTTATGAGCATACAAATGTTTGTTCACTTGTCTCCAATGTGACTCTGAATTTTAGCCTAATATTGTAACTGATCTTATTGCTCATTAATTTTCTATGTTCATACTTGAATTAATATGCCATTATCGGATCACTGTCCGATCTATTTAACAATTGTTTTATTCATTTTGGTCATGTGTACTCTATCTCATGCTTTTAACAAGGTAGTCAAACATGATATTGTGTCTTTTAAGATGTCATATTGTTGCTGACCTGTGACAATATTGTAGAACCTAAGAGCAGTATTAACAGTGGAACTGAGATCTTGTGTAAGCTACAGAACTTTCTTGCTAATTTTCTTTTTTTCCTCTTTTTGATGTATAAAAATGATTCAAGGTTTATGATTGTCATATCATAGTCCTCTCAATGATGAGAAATAGGGTGGAGTGTCAGCAATATGGCTTTTGACAATAGGGACAAGGGTGAGTAGACCAGGTATATATGTATACTCAGTGAGTGGACTAGGTCTATATGTATGCTCTATGTTTAGCCCTAGAAATGAACAAGCTCTCCTGTGTGTTTTTCTCTTTGCAATTTAATATATGTCCTATCAAATTTTGTGCTTTTGTTTCAATAATTTGTTCACATATTTTACTAGTCATGCATCTTGGCCAACATTAATTCAATCATGTGCATCATATACTTGTCTTTTCACGTTATTTCACTATTTGGTTCCAAATTATCAAATCTGCAGTTAGATTATGTAGTTAAGTTTGAGAAATAGTAACTAAGTCATCATGAAGTTGTTATCTCTTTACTATTTCTTGCTCTTAAACTTGAATTCAGTCCTCTAGCATTACAGTGCACTACAAAGTGTAGAGAGGCATGGTTGTACGCCTTGATGGATGCCTCTTAACAAAGCAAGGCATGTGCCAAGTACAAGCATAGCCTGCCTCGGCATATATGTACCATATAATGTCACTCACCATGATGTAGCTTGGCCACATAGAAAACTAAGACCCTTGTTTGTGCATGAACACGTGTGCATATCTACCCACACGTTTGCATGCTTGAATTCTTATACTCATGATCATTCATGTGTTATCTTTCCCATTCAATACTAACCTTCTTTTGTGTTTATGATATTTATGATTATATATTTTTCCTAAGTAATAAATTCACACTAGCCACCACTGCTGCGAACTCTCTGACCTATGACAAATTATCCACTTTGGGATGGCCCTTAGCATGGTTTTGTCTTTTTGGGGTGACACTGAAAAGGCACCTTGAGGAGAGGAGTCACTTTTAGCTTGTTATTAGACTTTGTTTTTTCAACTCTCCAATCAATGTAGAACTAAATGTGAGCGTATCAGATATCCCTAGTTTGGAAGCTAAAGTTTCTTTGGTCTACAGTGGGCGTCATCTGATAAGGTTCACACTAGACATCACTGGTGCAATCTCTTAGAGTCATGAGAAGTTGTCTGCTCTAGGGTACGGTTTTGTCCTTTCAGGTGGACCCAAAAGGTGCCTTAACAAATGTGGTGCTAATGTGGTCCTACCACTGAGCACACTTATATTTCTGCTTAGATTCGAAAGAATAAGCTTATTATGCCAATATTTAGTAGCTCAGAAGAAATGGATTACTCTATATTCTCAGTCAAGTCTTCTCCTATCAGGAACTTAAAATTTGACGTGAAAATCGTGTCTCGCTTTTTCTGGAATTTCGCATGGATTTTTTTGAGTTTCTGTTGACCTTCCTGTATCTTCTTTCTACAGAAAACTTTTTGAGTTCTTGTTTTGTTCTGCGTGGTCAACAGTGTTTGTTAACTATACTAGGAAGCACATCAGGCATGTCCTCATTGGAAAAGTTATCTTGTAGCCTATGTAGGAGTTTCCTAGAAGAAACTTATGGCTTTTCTATATCTTGTATTTCCATAACCATGAAACTATAGCTTGATGCTTGTTGTTGACGTTACCTGGTCAATATTTGGCAATTGCTCATATTACTAGAGATAACTGATCCTCATTGAAACTTTAAAAGAAAATTTCTTACTAGAGTTTATTGAAGCCTATTTTCCCCACATATTAGTAGGAAGTAGAAACAACTGTTTTTTATCAAAACTGAAGTAAAAAAAATCTTACTAGGGTAACCTAGTCTTTCCAGTCTCATTTAGTCCTTTGCTTTTCTCCCACTAACTGCTGCTTTTTTGGATTTTCTTTAGATGTTCATGCCATCAACCATGGTTCTTTATCACTTGGCTCAGATTAATGCTTTTCACTCTTTCTCTAGCTAGACACTGCTATCTTTAATAATCCACATTATATTAGGGTACCTACTGTCATATTTCATCATTATTTATGGTACCATGTATTATAATTAGGCGACAATCATGTGGTTTAATTTTTTATATTTTTGTTTGAGAGGTAGAAAATTTTGGTTTGGATGTTGGAAAGAAACTCAAGTTTTAGCTATTGATTTGATTTGATTTCTTAGTATTTGGGATCAACGAAGTGCAAAGTAAAAGTAGTTGTAGTTGTCGGATGAAGTTAGATATGATAATCAATGTTTATATTGACATGATGTACATAATAACTTTTTCATAGTTCTTTAAATGCGTGTTTCTTTTTCACTTTTTATTTCCCGAAACTGAACAAAGAATTGGAAAAATATAATAGCAAGTTCAAAAATAAGGAAGAAACTTTTATGGTGAACAGAAGTGTATGTAAATTATAGTATGTAATGTTCATTGGCTTGAGAGAACTTTATATTTACTTTTGAACAAGAATAATAAGTACGAGAAAAATCATTAGGTGCAATGATGCATTGCAATGGCAATGACTGTTTGTTTTTAATGTTAGTTTATATGACACTTTGTTATTCCTATTATTTGATAGTAATTTTGTCTTTTCATCTTAAAGGTCTAAGAATTCTCACCTAAAATTTAAGTCATTAAATAACTTCTATTATATTTCTTCTTCTCTTCATGAATAGGTGTGGAATCTGACCATACCATTCACTTGGTTCGTGCTGCTGCTCCATCGGCCACATCAGCTAACACAGCTGCGGGTAATCAAGGAGCTTCAGTAACCTCAGATAGCAACTCAGCATCTGGTTTTGGAGGCTCACTTTTTCCAGGTATGAGTGTTAACGGGGACGCAGATAGTGGGACAGCTAGCCTGTTTGGGACTGGAATTCCAGAACTGGATCAGATGCAGCAGCAGCTAGCTCAGAACCCAAACATAATGACGGAAATTATGAACATGCCTGCCATTCAGAACATTATTAACAACCCAGATATAATCCAGAATCTTTTTATGAACAATCCCCAATTGCGTGAGATCATTGATCGCAATCCTGATCTTGCGCATGTCCTCAATGATCCGAGCACTCTGCGACAGACAATGGAGGCAGCAAGAAATCCTGAACTCATGAGAGAGATGATGCGTAATACAGACAGGGCTATGAGCAACATTGAATCTTCTCCAGAAGGATTCAACATGCTCCGGCGTATGTATGAAACTGTTCAGGAGCCGTTCCTTAATGCGACAACCATGGGAGGAGACTTAGGGGGTGATGCGGGATCAAACCCTTTTGCTGCTCTTTTGGGAAGTCAGGCTGCTGCACAAGGCAGAGAGAGATCGATAAACTCAACCACTGGTTCAGAACCAACAACTGGTTCTGCTCCAAATACTGATCCGCTCCCCAACCCTTGGGGGACCAATAGTGAGTTCATAATCTCATTTGCTTTATCTTCTTGTTTATTTGTGAATCCTTTTGCTGTGGGCTATTTTACCAGTTTATTTGACAGATGGAGGGCCTCAGCCAGTAAATACAAGTTCTAATCCTGCCAGCACACCTGGCGCTCCGGTATTAAATGGGCTTGGTTCACTGGATTTGGAAAACATGGTTGGGAGGATGCAGGATTCGTCCCTATTAAGTCAGGTTTTGCAAAATCCTGCTATGATGCAGATGATGCAAAATCTCCTTTCTGACCCACAGTATGTGAACCAGGTAGGATTTAGCTACTGGTGGGTGATTTGATTAGCATGTGGATTCTTACTATTGTTTGTTAACTGTTATAGGTGCTTAATTTCAACCCCAATGTGCGTAGTCTGTTGGAATCCAATGGTCAGTTAAGAGAGATGCTGCAAAATCCAGATTTTCTTCGTCAGCTTATGTCTCCTGAAACTATGCAGGTGATCTGTGATTGAAGTGCTATTAAATCTTCTTATAGTGTTCTTTTTTGTGAACTAAATAAGTCTTTCCTGCAGCATCTTCTATCTATTCAACAATCATTGTTCTCCCACAATGGTCAGCAGCAGTCAAGACTGTGAGTTATTCTCTTTGCTTGAAATATAAAGCACACTATTTTTTCAGGAACATTCTACTCATTGCAAATGCCACTAAATCTGTAAACTTGCATAAATTCTTTGTGGTCTTTCTTGTTTCTTGCCATCGAAATGTGTAAATAGGTAAAGTTAACTAATTAACTAAATAAATAAACCCTGCATATGGCATTTTGAAGATTTTCTGATGCAATTAAGTTCTAACTTGGATTAACTATTTTAATAGTTCTGTTTTTATTTTTAATTTTGAGTGCACTTTTCCTTGTGGAAAATCTCGGTTCATTTCAGTAATGATCTCTCATGTTTGTCTCTTGCAGAGAACAAGAGCAGACAGCTGGCGGCACTGGTAAGAACAAATTACAGTTTTAGATCATCTTTTTCTTACATTTTGATGATTTTGCTCTTGTTCATGAGAACTTCCAACATATCTTCAGCCAAATTGTCTTGTGATCCATGACTGTTAGTCGTTTGATTCATGGGTTGCAAAATTTAGCAGCCTGACTCGTTTTTATTATATATTTATATATGGCTAATTGTCAGAAATGGTGACAATGACTATCACAATGAAACTAACTAGTGATGCACACTGTGGTACAATGATCCTTTTTGGAGTGGGATAAGTGTTAGTTTAGGTTGCTTAAAGATAAGTAAAACCATAGCTCCTTGTTTCTTTGTGAGCCTTTATGGATAGATGAGGGCCTAATTGTAGCTATGTGAGTCTATAATGGATTTGACTTGAATTTTGTTAGCAGCTGTTTCAATGTCACAATGGCTATTATTTAAAAATATGAATTAACATGGGTTTCTTACATCATTATGTCATAAGTTTTTCCTACCATTTTCTGATGCCCACTGATTGACACTTGATAGGCACGCCGAACAACACCGGGCTTGAATTCTTGATGAACATGTTTGGTGGACTTGGGACAGGAGGTCTTGGTGTTCCCCCAACTTCAAATGGTTGAATTTTGTTATTTCCATTGATGCTTCTTTCTGTGTTTTCTTGATCAAATTACTGTCCTAATTAAACTGTGAATTTGAATTTTATTTTCATCTTGGTAGTGCCAGTGGAAGAGCTTTATGCAACTCAGTTGTCTCAGCTCCAGGAAATGGGTTTCTTTGATACCCAGGAGAACATCCGAGCTCTGACTGCTACTGCAGGGAATGTCCATGCTGCCGTTGAGCGACTCCTGGGGAATCCTGGCCAATAACTTTCTCGTAAACTCGCTTTTCTATTGTACCCTTCATTGTATCTTTAAGATTAACTGATTTCAGATGTCCGATCAGGTGCTTGGCAGCGAATCACATAGTCGGAATAAGTTAGAGATATTGGTCAAGGGGATGTTAAACACTAGCCTTGTGTTGTCTTTCTGATTAGATATTGTATTAAGTGAATGCTCAGCGTGCATACACAAAAAGTTGTATTTTGATCACATGAACTGTGAATATTCATAATAATTGGTTCGAGAGTGTGATTATTTTATCTTGTCTTTCAATTCTTCTTGCTGCTATTTATGGAAAGGTTTCATTGCAGTTTTCTCTATCATGCAGGCTCTTTCGTACCGCACTGTGAATCCACACGATAAGTCCGAATTCCCCTCCGACACTGCCGCTGCCTTTACCAGGTTCCCTCATACGAGCATATACTGAGAGGTAAATATCCTGCCCACCTGTTAAGAAATGGGTGTGTATAAAGTATCAAAATCCGTGATGACCTAACTATGGAATATTTTCTGTCACAAAACTCTCTTCTTTCATTACGTCTATTAAATTATTTAACTCGCTGTTCATCTTTTTTGTATTTTGTACCATTAAAACCGGTGGATTCACCTCGTCCAACTACGTCCACAGGTTTAGCTTTATAGATGTCTTTGATTCTTCGAGTATTGAGTTCGATCGTGTTTACCAGAAGTACCGCTGCGAGAATTCACATTGATGGAACAATAAGCCAAGTTCTTCAGCCGACACGGTTTGTCATGAATGCTCGCTCATTGTTCCTCCTGCAATTGCCCTCCAACAGAACCGAACAAAACATAGCCAGGTTGCGGTTGTAATCTAGTCGTCGTGGATAAATCAATGTGCAAATGGAAGTATGTATCGACCGAGGAAACCGGAAAACGAAGGTAGCCGCAGTAGATAGAATTGTTACAGAAGCATTTGTGGAGGAGGCCGACGGCTCGAGTCAACTAATTACCAATTCGTACCCGACCATCCTTTTATTCTAATTTCTCAGCTAAAGAGGACGAGTGTCGTGCAAGATTGTAATGCATAAACATTAAAACTAGAGTCAAATAAATTTGAAAGTCGAATCCCTACCGACTCGGCTTCCGTAGCATAGTGGTAGTGCGTTCGCTTCGTAAGCGAAAGGTCGCGAGTTCGATCCTCGCCGGGAGCTTTTTTCTTCCGTTGTACTTCTTGTTTCACTCTCCATCTTTTGTTCTTGGCCTGGCTGGCTGCTGTGATCTGCAAACTGCGCTCGTGATACTCGAAGATATGCTGATCTCATTATTGTGCTCCATATCTATTTTAAACAATATTGAGGTACGTGGTCTGATCTTTCAGCGTTATAGAGGAAGGAGAAAACAGAAACAGGGGCATTAGCATCTCCAATTAGAGGTCAATCTGAGCTCGAAGCATTTCTCCGGCAAGTCTCAAGAACAGAAACCTAAATCGCTGGTCCAGGTTGGTTCGTGATTAAAGGGTGGCATCGTCGGTGTCACCATTGCTGCAGACTCGAGTTTATTCGAAGGGGGGCTGTCTTTTGAGCATCTAATCTGACTTATGCTTGTCATCATGAATGGCATCAGGAGATCAAAAACAAAAAGGAGGAGTTGCCCATTCCGGCCACACAAAGAAGTGTTTGCAGCCCTCACAACTACTTGTTCGAGGTGGAGACATCGAGCCGCAGAGACCTGCAAAAAGAAAGGGTTCCCCTTTGCCAAGTGCTTGACGCCGAAAGCCTGTACCGTTCTTCACCACCCTTTACAACTCCTCTGAAACTTTCTTCGGCAAGTCATCATGCGTGCAGAGACGAGGGCTTCAGTCAAAGACACCATGATATGCCTCTCCTTCGTAGCCGAGCAGAGTCCCCACCATGTGAGCTGTAGCATACCACTCTCTTCCTTTTCTCAACTTTGAAGCTTACCTGCATGATATGCAATCTGGCTGAGAGAGTACCTCGGATTAATAGTCACGGGTTTCTCTTTGGAAGCTTTTTATGAACTGAATCATTCTTGAATATATAAATCCTATGGACTTTTAGGTCACAGACACTTCGGATCAGAAATGCAATCTTACTCTTTCCTGATTTCAATGTAATATTAAGCCTCATTCTCTTTTGATCAAACTACTCGTGATCTACACTCCACCATTCTTTAAACTTGTGTTCAGGCACCATGTACTGATTACAAAAGTATTATATGAATTGGCCTCTATCCTTTCTACAGTACATTGCACACAGAAGTCAGTGGTGTTTCGTGGAGAATTACCCCACAACATTAGAAGCTCAAGCTCAGGAAGATGCTTCAATGCAGAGACCAAAGCAGGTGATCAATTACTGTTGGCGGTCAAGGCTGCAGTGATAAGGAACAGACGCAGACCAACTGAACTTTGGAGAACGGCAGCATCTCCCTCGTGCCCAAAAGCTTCACAGACCGACCACCCTCCTCACACTCGTGAGCTGTATTCAAGAAAAATAGAAGATCAAAAGAGAGTTAAAGAATAAAAAAGAATCATTTTTCAGTTCATTAGAGTTAGTAATGGCCTTTTGGGCAGAGCTTAAAAGAAACGAGAAGGCTTTGCACTCTGGAGGGTCTTCTACTAAAAGCTGACGAGCTGCACCATTCCTAGGGTTCCACAATGGGAGTCCCAGCCCTAGGATCTTCCCCTCTTCTCAGATTCCTCTTGATTGAGGCGTGGAGGTGTGATTCTTGGGCAGCTTAGCAGCGAGGCGTCTGCTTTTGATTTTGGTTGACGGATTCCGAAAAAAGTAGGTATGTAAATGCTGCTGCTTTGGAGATTTTTCTGCCATTTAATGTTCTTAATACTAGAAGATCGAATAGTGTAAATGCTGCTGCTTTGTAGATTTTTCTGTCATTCAATGTTCTGCATACTAGATATTGCTACACTATTAATCTTTTTGAACACCATGTCCCAATGTCAATGCCGTGAATCGGTGTAGTTCACGATTGGCTAAATTAGAAATTATCCACATTGAAAACAATTGCAAAACCTAATCTTTGTTCTGCGGGGTCGTTAGATTCCTTTGCTGCTGCTTCTGTGATCTTTGACTGTCCACAGGTGTTCTTCTTTTCTGCATCTTCCTTCGAACATAAATACTTGCTTTCACCTATGATTACCGAGTTTATTTGCTGCAATGCAGCACATCTACATAATTATTTCGATGGTGGTGGCTTATGATTTCTGACAATTTTATGGATGGCATTTGCATATTCTTTTGCTTTTTCATGTTATTTTCCTCTCCGAGAATTGCCTAAAGTTCAAATCTCCCACCAAAATATCACACTCCTTTTCGCTTGACCATGGATCATAAATGTTGATTGTTTCGTGGATAGTGCTAGAAGTACAATACAGTAGCATTTTTGCCATATAGTTGAATGTATCTTAGTCCTGATTACCCATGTATAATTGCCTCATCCTTTTGACAGCTTCTCACTTTTGAATTGATATATATGTTGCTTCGTGATGGAGAAAAGCAGGAATTTTGCTCTAAATAAAAGAACAAACATGGTTTGGAGAAAAGATTAGTTTTGCATTTCCCTTGACCTTCTGAAACTTTTTTTCTATAATTTTGTTTCTGTGTTCCTTTTCCCCTTCCATTATTTGCTGGTAGAGTGCTTCTGAGATCTGAATTAAATTAATATGTATGCTTAATTTGATTACATTGCAGGTTAAGATATGCTCATGGCTTGTTTCTGTTGATTATGAAAAAAATTGAACAATCTACTGAATATAGTAATCAGGAGAAGATGGTGGGCATACTGCAATTCTTTGATATCGGACAAGCTCGCTTATTCTGCAAGTCTTTGATGCTTAGTAGCAGATGCAATAATGGTGAGACTTACACCTCTTAAATCTACTATCACTACTAAACCGTCATTAGAATGCAACATGTTAGTTAGTGATAATGCTGCTGTCATCAGTTCCAGCTATACTTGAAAAAAATTATACTGTCGACTGGAACTAATATCAAGAAAAAAGGCTATTGCTTTCTGTTAACTTTGCCTTCCTGAACTTATTTTACCTTTTAAATTAGTTTTTGTGTTTCTGTTCCTCTACAGGTCTTGAAGCTCCTAGAAATACCTTGGAGTTTCCCATGAAAATGTATCAGAGTTTTCAAGTCGTTCATGAGGAGATTCTAGTGAGTCGTTTGATTGCATATTATGTCATTTCTCCTGAATAGAGATATGGTTTCTCATTGTTTACTTTTGAGAACCATTTTACCTTAAAATAGTTTTACGAGAAGTACAAGTACTAGAACATAAATTACTAGCTCTTCTGTAACATTTATCTGCATCAAAGATCCTTTACATGCTGGATAATTTTGTGAACTTGATATGGTTATGTTTCTAATTCTGTATCTGAGATATTGTTTCTACCCAGTTAACTCCCAAAATCTCAGGATGACATATTGTTTCCTGAAGCAGTAAGCCAACTTCCTCTTCTTAGATCTATTTGCTATTGGGCTGTGAATTATATACATATATCTGATACACATTGGAACCATGATTATATGGTTTTGTTTTCTCCCAATCTTGAAATTCTAATGAGCAGATCTAATTGCATTGAGATTAAAATTGACTTTGCTGTTCAATGTGTGTGATTTCAGTTCTTCCCTCATGATTGTGACAAAGATGGTGTTTGCAGCATGGAACTGATACCGAAAGGTTGATTGCTGAGGAGATTCCACAGACAAACAAAGGATCAATGTAACAGACCAAGTGTTGTAGCCCGACTAATGGGAATGGATGCGCTACCTTCAGACATCAAGCCATTGCTTTGTGCTGAGCAGTTGAATGATGAGAAGGGACCAAGAAAGCAGCCCAGCACTACCTCTAATCAGCAGGCCTCACTTGCCTTGAAATCCACAAGATATTCAAATACGGAGTTATTTCCTTACAATATCAAGCAAGATTTTGATCAGCACACCAGGAAGCTTGAGATGAACAAACCACTGACATGCGTACATCCGCAAGAAGAATTGCTGCAGAAGTTCAAAAGGGAATTTGAGGCATGGCAAGCATCCAAGGTATGGGAGAAGTCAGTGACCCTTGAACTGGGTAATGATCGTGAAAAGAAAAAATATATAAGCACACTTCCACAAGGTGTCGAGAAAGAGAAAGTGTCCAGGCATGTGGATCACAAGATAAGTTCATTTGTAACGAAAACCACAGAGACCAGATGGCATGTTCCAACAGCTAGACCAAACATGAATCAGGAACAAGATGATCTTCTGAAGTATGAGGCTTTTGCAAGTGAACATAATGAAAATCCCCTAACAGAGGAGAATTCTCCCAGGGACATCAGAAGTAGTTTCTTCGCTCCCCAATATGATCATAGGATGAATATGTCTGCTTCACCTCGAAGGATAGTGATTCTTAAACCTTGTTATGAGATGTACCATAAAACTGAAGAGTCCTTAGGCTCACGAGTGATGTTAGAGAAAGAAAAGAACATGCATGATTTTCTTGAACAGGTAAAGGAAAGATTGATTGTTGAACTACAATGGAAGCCTAGATTTGAGACTGCAACTGATTGGACTAGGCCCGAGGCTTTTGTCACTAAAGGATTCACTGATTCTAAATATTTGGTACCAAAATTTCTTAAGCAAAATAGAGGCAATTCTGAGGATAACAAGGCTACCCTAATGCGACCAAAATCAACAAGGACATATAGAAATGAAATCCAACCTAGTGAAAAAGCTTACCTGGAGATTATCGACCAAGAAATGATAACACCATTGTCAGAGAGGGTGAATAATGTCCTGAAGGATGAAACAGATATAAGGTATCCTTTTAATTCCAGTGGTACGCTGACTATGTCACTCTCAAGCGAAGAAGCAGAGAAATTCAATTTAATTCAGCAATTTGGCAAGAAGGTAACCTCCTGGGATGATACGAAAGCCCTAATTGGATCCAAATCTTTTAAACAAGACCAGGGACATGCATTTGATGATGGGGAGGAGTCTTCAAGAAATCTTGTCAGATCATTTTCTGCTCCTCTTTCTGGAATTGCTTTTGGGAAACTACTTTTAGAAGACAAGCATTCAATGGCATCAGTACGCACTTGTAGGAAACATGAAGTATCTCAAAACAAGAATGGTGCTTTTGACATGAAAAGCAGAGTTACATGTTTGAGACAGAATTTCACATTAAAGGAAAAGCTTTTCAGGAAGAGGATCCAATTGATGGATGAATTAGCTGAAGATGAATTTCCATTCACGAAGATGACTGAAAACACACCATCTGTTTTGATGAACTTAGGCTTTGCACAGGCAAGTTATATGCTAAAAATTTGTAGATCCTTCCATAAGCTAATAGATAAAAATTATATGGATTTGATGCTCCTAGGATAACTCAACTGAGGTGCCACCAAGCCCAGCATCAGTGTGCCGCAGTTCACATGATGACAATTGCAGGCCCTACTATCCAAGTCCAGTATCTCCACCGGAGGCACTTCTCCATGAAGATTATCCTTCCTTGACAGCTTCTGGAGAACCAAATCTTCCAGGTAGGAATTTTTCCTCTAATACAGTAAATGCATTTGCAGAAATATTCATGCATAGAGAAACCGTTTGAATCTATAAATTAGAAAATCATGTTCATCTAATAGCTTAAACTTTTGATTGAAATTAAAGTGATGATAATTAAGATCATATCTTATCTATAGGTCCATGGATCAGGTCTCATCTAATGGCTTAAGTTTCTAGATTAAATGACAGCGATAAATTTAGGAGAAACAAACTTAAGAATTCCATAGGTTAGTATCATAAAGAAACAAATCTCTCTCTAGTACGATCTACATAGGTTAGTTTTATCTAAGTTTTTTATTGTCCTTTTAGATGCATTCAAACTTGCATATCAAGTTCACTGTAGCTAATGGAAAAACTCATCTTTGTCTGGCATTTAATTGCAAGGAAAAGCTGCAGATCAAAAGATTATGTTTGGAGTAGCATTTATTTTTATATAGCGGTCGTATAGCACATGGCTGCTTTGAAAATAGCTACTCATTTATATGTTGGTTTATTCTCTTGAGATATTTCTACCATTAATTTCTAATGCAACTACTCTTGCATGATATGTTTGGCTTCTCTTTCTTTCAGAATCGAGTTTGTCAGAAGAATTCGAGAATGATAGATCTGGAGAGTGGAGACATAACAGATGAAATAAAACCAGCCAAAGATGAACTTCTTGAGTTGGAAAGCAATGCAAAAGCTTATGTAAGAGAGATCCTCTTTACGTCTGGCCTGTTCAACAGAAACCACTTTGATCAGGTCCTTTGGGAGTCTGACACTCTAATGAAACCAATATCTATGTCGGTCTTTCATGAAGTCGAGGAAACATATCGAAGAAATGGCAAGCTGGAATGTATGGCATTCCTCGTACATAATGGCCAAACTGATTTAGGTCATAGAATTCTATTTGATCTATTGAATGAAGCATTGCTGAGGGTTGTGCAGAATTCAAAGCCTCACTCTACAGTCAAGAAATGGTTTCCAGGCCGCAGAAGATTACCGGATGGAAACCAACTCTTAGACAGTCTCTGGCATCATATTCAACTCTACATCAATCCACATGTGGATGAATCATATCCTACAAAAAGCATCGTCGCCCAAGCTCTGAATCGGACTCCCTGGTCTGGTATGTTGCAAGACAGCATCGACGTGATCTGTGTAGAGATGGAGTTTTCGGTTGCGGAAATTTTGATCGATGAGTTCATGTGCGATTTGTCATATTAATTTAATGTTTGGTGAACAAAATCTTTTCATGTTACTCCGTATAGAGTGAAATCTTGTTCTACACTGCTTGTCAGAAAGCTTAACCTTTTAGGTGCAATCTTTTCATGTTATTCCGTATAGAGTGAAATCTTGTTCTACACTGCTTGTCAGAAAGCTTAAACTTTTAGGTGCAATAACATTGATCGAAATATCGTAGTGAAACATTCCAAATTTAAATCTTCATCATCATTTTTATTTTTATTTATTTATTTTTATGTATATAAAAATAATTTATATAAATATATTATAGAGTGAAATCTTGTTCTACACTGCTTGTCAGAAAGCTTAAACTTTTAGGTGCAATAACATTGATCGAAATATTGTAGCGAAACATTCCAAATTTAAATCTTCATCATCATTTTTATTTATTTTTATTTATTTTTCTGTATATAAAAAATAATTTATATAAATCTATATATATATATAATTAAATCTATATAAATAATAATAATTTTTTATTTATTTTCTTCATCATCATCATCATCAAGGAGTTCCACTACCCGCTGCCGGCCACGGGCCGCGGCGCATGCAGCGCAGCCGCAATTAGGCCGGCACGTGCATGCGGCCCTGCCGGCCACGGGCCAAGCGGCCGTCGCCGCCCCGCACGCTCAAGGGTTGCAGCAGCAGTGGTCTCCGCCGGCCGAGTACCTGCAGGAAACAAGACAACGGAATCACGATTGCCGTAACCAGCAAGGAGGAAGGACAAGAGAAGGAACGGCTGGGATCACCTGCAGGCGTCGCCGCCGGGGCAAGGGACGGCGCAGCCGCACCCGTTATTGCAGCCCCTATCCGCCATCGATCAAAAGTCCACCGCGGCCGGGCTCTCTCTACTGGTCGAACACCACCATCACGAAGGACGCGGTCCCGGCTTACCATAACTAAATAAAATAAATTAATATTATTTTTATTACGACAACATAATATAAATATATATATTAAATTAACATATTCTAATATGATAGATAACGTAAAATAGAAGAAAATAAAATATAAACATAAAGATTAGTGTAATGATTTGTGAGAACAATTTAAATGTACGAAAGAATTCGAGTTCTAATTCGTTCCAAGTCATTCTCCGAATCCGTTTCCAACTATCCTTCTCTTGTTTCTACTCCTACCATAAGAAGCCTTGTGATTTCGATGGAAGGGTCGATCTCGACGCCACGTGGCGCGCACACCCTTCGATACCGAATCGAATCCCATTATACCATCTCCCACCCGCCATCATTAGATTCCCCAGGATCCGTAACACCACCGGACGCCGTCTCCGACTCCGACTCGTCTCATCTCAGCCGTCCTTTGTTCGACCTCCCACCGCCAATCGCAGCATAATCTCCCAACCCCGACATTATGGAAGTGAATAAGAAGGAAGAGAACAGTAGCCAACCGCAGAGCTCACTTCCTTGTATTCTTCTCGCACTTGTTGTTGCGCACGCAGCACGCTACTGTTTGCCTCCTTCGATCCTTGCAAGAGAGTTTGTTTGCCTCCTTCGATCCTTGTAAGAGAGTCGGGAGGAGGAGCGAGGATGGAATGGATGTACGCTGCTTGTGCTGCTGCTGCTACCGGTGGATTTGCCGAGATCAATAACCGAAACACGGAGGAAGGGATGGCGGCGCAGGGAGCGTCGTGCGTGAAGGTGATGACCGACGAGCAGATGGAGCTCCTGAGGAGACAAATCTCGGCCTATGCTGTCATCTGCGAGCGGCTCGTGGAGATGCACAGGGCCGTCTCGGTACAGCAGGATGCTTTCTCAGGTTCTCTCTCTCTCTTCGGTTCTTTCTGCTCATCAACATGGCCGATTCTAGAACCCTTCGCTTGCTGTGTGCCCTAAAAATTGGATTTTTACGAGCAATCATCTGTACTTGGCTACCGGAGGTGCCTAAAAATTTGATTTTTAGCGTAGTATTGAGTTAGTCACCTTGTTTGCTTGGCTTTTCTTGTGATTACTCACTCCCTTCTTTTGGCGTATCGAAGTCTTCTTGTGCACCGGACCACCCTTTTCTCAATGTTCTAGTTGTAAAACAGGATTTCTTGTAGATAGTTCTACTGTTATATATCGATCTAACACTGGTTGTCTTATTCTTGTTCTCTTGTTCTTTTTCTCTAGAGTTAACCTACGTACTTCCGGAGTCCATGTGGTTCATGCCATTGCTAGAGTTCTAGTCAGAGGATGTAATTCAAGAAATCACTTACATGTCGATCTATTAAGTCAATGCATGATAGATCTTGTTTCCTAGTTTTCAAGTGGGATGATCCAGAGCAAGGTCCGCAATACCGTACCGTACCGGAGTTTCGACCTGGACTTGGTACGATATGGTATAAGTGTACCGAACACTGTAGCAGTGCTAAGGTATACTGTTTATAATACTGTAGTGCATTGCTACAGTGTTACAATGCACTGCTACAATATTACAGTCGAAAACCGATGCGTACCGCTCGGTAACGAGCGGTCCGCGTACCGATAATCTATCGGACCGATACGTACCGCCCGTACACATCGATACGGAAGATCATGATCCAGAGTCAACTAAGGTGAGTTTGGAAGAAGAACCCATTTATAGTTGTCATCAATCAATCTGGTCTCTGGTTGCTCCCTTTCTAGTTTGCATTGTCCTCCATCAATATCGATGGTAACTTCGTTTGTTCTTTTAGGTTCTACACGTAGAGGACTAATCTGGTATGTTTCTTGTCTTGTCCAAGAAATTGCCAATGCCAATGCAAGATACGATAATGGGATTTCAGCACAAAAGAATTGGATTGATCCATTTGCTCTTTTCAGGGATGAGTCTGAGTGGTCTGTATAATGACCCTCCAGTGACGTACGGAGGTCCCAAGATCTCTGCAAGGCAACGCTGGACACCAACCCATATGCAGCTACAGACTCTTGAGAGCATATTCTATCAAGGCAATGGAACTCCAAGCAAGCAAAAGATCAAAGAGATCGTTGCTGAGCTCTCACAGCATGGACAAATTTCCGAGGCGAATGTCTACAATTGGTTCCAGAATCGAAGGGCGCGTTCGAAAAGGAAGAAGACCGCTGCAGCGCCGAGCAACACAGAGTCTGAATCCGAGGATAAATCCCTGGTTGAGAAGAAGGCCAAGACAGCGATGGCAGCTGCATACAGCAACTTGTCCCCTTCAGTTTACGATCATAGCCCAGCTTCTAATGGAAGCCGAGGGATGTATGAAGCACCTGAGAGTTCAAAGCTTTCATGTGGTTCTGATGGATTGCCAGTTTATGGAATATCTATATCAACCCCAAGAAAGCAGCCATAGTTTCTTGTGTGCATTGCTTAGATTTCAGATCATCGATGCAGCATTGAACTGCCTGATGGTGAAGCATATGATGCCACTGCTTGATGTTTTTGCATGAATTGAGCTTATCGTGACATCATGCTCTGATCCAGAGATTTATATGTAAAGGACTTTACTGGGTTGCTATATAATAATGTGCTAATCATCAGGTTGTCTCAGTGAATTAAGATGCTGATACATGTATTTATTTAGAGAGTTAGTAGAAGTAGATTACTACAAGCACCAAGAAGGGAGCTCCTGGTTTCATAGTCAGAGAACATCCTTTTCTCCCTTCAACAATTACAAGAACATGAAGATATAGATTTGATACAAGTGCTTTGATCAGTTATGACAAATGGGTAGTAGTAAGCATATTAAAGATGGATAGAATCCCAGTAGATGATGTAAAGAGGAATCAAGAGAAAAAGAAAAATAAAAACTTCATATACAAACATTTAAAAGTCAACTTAGTTATACAAAGTCAAGATACACCTCCATCTACTGAAAAAGGAAAACCCTTCACCCTTGTGACAGATGCTCATTATAACTTCAAATGGAAAGCAATAAGTGCACATGAACCCTGTGCATGTTCCAAAGTAATGTGAATCTCCTTATTGAGAATATGTTACCAGCAACTTGTAAACATATAATTAAATGTAACACCAAAAACAATACACCACACCACACAGTTCCTCAAAACCTAAAGGTCATCAAGTCTCGAGCAATGTCGACAACTATAGGGTTGAGGTTCTCCGCTATCCCAACACAAGTAGGTGATATCCTCTAAAGGTTAGCCTGTAAAGCATGAAACAATGTGAGGCACCTTCCTTATTCCCACCTAGTCATCACCCAATGTTTATAACCACTTACAGAAATAAGAAAATATATATATATTTTGCAAAATACACATCATAGTCTGATGGTGTTATTGCTTGTTAGCCCCATGTTACTGTGTTGAAGCTGCTTTGTCCAAAGATGTCGAAATCGATCCAATTTCGAGCAATCAAATTGAACATGTAGAAAGGATTAGACATGACCGTTACTGGACGATGCTTGGGAGCACTATGTAGCAGCAGCTGCTCACCTGCTCATCTGAACCTTAAGCTTACTCATGCCAGTCTCCAGCTTTCCCATGCCTGCTTCGGTGCTTTCACTATCAGGTTTTACTTCTTTCATCGTAAGCCATGGATGTTGCAGACACTGTTCTGCTGTTGGTCGCTTCTCTGGAGCAAAATCAAGTAGAGGGCAAAGAAACTCCGCAAATTCACGAGCATCAACCTCAGGAAATTTATATTTCTCAACTAGTAGCCGATCTAGTGGCCAAAATTTCAGCCTACGGATCCTCTTCAGGTCTCCATACCTGTCAAAGTAATCCTTCGATCGGGATCCCATCGTAGCAACCTGAATAGCAGGAAGAAAGCTAGTTAACAGCATGTATTAAGAAAGTTAACAAGAAAAAAAATGCAGTTCTCACCTTTTTGGGCATCTTCCCAAGGAGCTCCATCATTAAAGCCAAGTGATCCTGCCAGTGGGCCAAAGTGATTCACTGGAAATTAAATACAAGATGGAACAGGAATATACTTTTCAAAGGAAATAATGCAGTTGCAGACTTGAGCTTGCAAACACTTGTTTTAAAAGTTTAAGAAAATTTTGAAGCCTGATTAATCAGTTCTAGCAGTTTCACACATTTATCATACAAGTTCTGAAGGTTGATGATCTAATTGATGATTGATAACCAATGCAAGCCATCATAATTTATAACCAACACCAGAAGAACTAGGAAACTCTTCATAGTTTGGGATTTACTATGTGATTAGAGTTAAGATTGTCTTTTGGTAAGTGAATAACAAGAAACTAGACAACCACAGGCCATACTTCCTAACTATTTGTAGATGAATACATGGATACTTTCCAACAAAGGTGAGCATAATTAGTAACAGAGTGCCAAAATCATTTTTATTAGGTCCGACATTCTTCGATTTTCCACTACATCTCCTGGCCTTACTAATCTCTACTAGTGCACCTCATCTCAACAAAACAACTATAAATCTCCTTTGGACATGTACAAGGATTTTAACTTTTATCAGCAAGGAGTAATGTCTTTAACGTGCTGGTTGGCATGGTAAAAAGAAAGCATTGTGCAAACAAGGACAGGCCTTTATACTAACTAAGAGGTACAATCGATACGTGCAATTGTTTGCCCAAACTAGTCAAGATGATTTTACCCCTAGTACTCTGTTATTGATATTGGTCATCTTTTCTCACAAATGCACATATTTCTTATTCTATCCTTCTTATGACCTCACACATCATCAATATCATCTACACGAGACCAACGTATTAGATATGTCAACATTCCAACCCAAAAAAACCAACTGACGTTAAAACTATTTTTAAATTTTCCTCTTAAACCAAGTGGTTTTCAATAAAGACGCAAAACTTCAAAAGTACCTCTCCTCTTTTAACTACTAAGGGGTCTAGGGAAGGTTAATATATAATTAAATGAACGTCAAACAAAACTTATAACACTAATGTACCTATAATTACCAAACGAAATCAATTAACACATCAGTTAAGAGTACTCAAAAAGCGCACTGAAGAGGTTTCAGTTGCATGCAGCTACAGAAGTAATGCTTCATAAGTAAAACCACACCCAAGTTTAATAGCTTTGTGTTTACTAACCCTCTCAAGATTCTCCTACCACCAGGAAAGGTCCTTCCCGTTTGGTAAGTTAATGATTCAAAACCTTAGTTTAGACCCAAACTGAAACAATATTTTCTTTTTTTTTTGTTCCCTATTGTCTATTAAATATATACTTGAAACTTGTGGTTAACTTAGTCTCTTGTACCTTAGAGATCCTGATTGGATCTATAACAAGATGTTAACTATAATAATGTATTTCATGAAGTTAAAGCAAGTGACACTTGTATATGTCAACATGGGTCTCTTCAGTAAGCCATAAAAAGTTTAGGGTTTAACTTCCGTCTATGATGTCCAAAAGAAGATAAGATTTTCATTCTTATACCTTCGAACATGTTTTTGAACAAACAATGTAAATAAGGATAGCCTTAAGGCATCAATTAATCAGGTAAAGGTAAATTCTGCACTCAAAGATGATCATTTTTTATGCATTAAGTTGAATATAGAAATAACTCAGCAGAAAAAGAAAAGGATAGAAAAATTGCATAAACTTGTTGCTGCTCGCAACTCGGAACATGTCTGCAATCATGGCTCTCAAACTAAGACATCTCAGAATTCTGTGGATTGTCATGCCAGTTATGCTCAAATAGGGACTCTAGAATATTGACAAATATACACTAATATTTCAGAAAGAAATCTGGGTATGGCAGTTAAGAAAGGGCCATATTGTTATTCCTTTCTGCTTTACTGAGTGTCCAAAATTACATAATCTGTTTGTAATGTAATTTGTAATATGTCGCCTTACCTTTTTTTCCTTTTTCTTTGTTATTCATGATTATGTACTTTCTGCAAGTTAAATGGATATAATCTGCTTCTCTTGCTACTCTTCTCTACCAAATCCTAAAACACATCTCACTCATTCAAGCTTTCTTTCTATTACACCAAATCTTTTATGTTAATTTGGTAGTTGGTACAACTTACCAGCATCTCTTTCACTCAAAAAATTTCTGATATGAGTTTAAGTTTGACATCAAATCTTACTTAGGACCTCAGTTCTTCACAGTTTGATTTGTTTTATGCCATTGGACATTGGTCCCTTTGATCTATCAGCAACCAATACAGAGCTTATTTTGCACTCAAAAAATAATGTAGTCAGGGAAATGTTTCCTCGAGGTTACTTGCATGTTTCAACTTTTGCTCGTTTCTAAACATTGTGAAGACTCAAATTAAAATACATACCCATATGGATTTGGGAATACTTATCCTAAATTGCATTTTGTGGCTTTATTCAATACATAAGTTCTTGGAATATTTGAAAAGTTCAAATGTAAACCAGGGAAACTGTAACTCGCTCAAATTTTTTGAAATTTTTTTCCAAGGGATGCAAATAATTTGGTTTCCATCTGTAAATTTCTTGTGACATTATATTCTGTGCTATGCCCTGGAATTATTTGTTTGAACATGATTCAAATTGCATCTTAAATTTAGCACTGATAATGGTGTTCATAGCTTGTGGCTTTAAAGAGCACTCCAGTCATGAAGCATGACATCTTCTTCCTCTACTTCTCCTCACCCAACTAACAAATGTTGGTTTACCTTGTCCAAACAGTGCATTTATTGGTGCCATTTGGACTTGTTCTAACCATCAAGTTTGTCTCAATTTTTTCTGTATCAGAAGCCTAAATACCTGTTTGTGAATGTAAATATTTCCTATTTTCTTTTCTAGTTAACCTGCATATCCATATAAGCACCCTTAATGAATTTTGTAACTATCCGACATTCAAATTTGGTAACCCCTAAATGAAGCTTTAGACAAGAACTAGCAGAGTGCTATACATTCTGAAATGGCTGCAGATTGTTTAAAACTTAAAAACAAAATATTTATTTACTGAAATTGCAACAATAACATACCAGCATCTAGTAACATGCAATCATCTACAAATTCAACTTTCTAAGAGATCACAACAAGATGAAAAAAACTAATGACATTTTCATTAGCAAGGATGGGTTACATTTCAGTGTTGAAGCCATCATAGGACTCAACAGAAGAACTTCTAAATTGAGGTCAACTGCAGCCTTCACTAGTAACAACATTCTATAAGTTATCTTGTCCCTAGAATCCAGAAAAAAAAACTGGAAGCAAGTGTACACACCTAAAAATAAGTCAACTGAATTTCTCAGTGGCATTATCAACTTAGTTAATACATTATTTGTTTACCCGGTTTAAGAGAAAAAAATAATATACATGTTTAATTCAGAGGTAGGAACCATACCTCATCTTCGCTATATCCTTGACCATTTTTAGGTGTAAATAGCATATCTCCTCCAGCAAGCTCAAAAGCCATGCAGGCAAAAGACCACATATCAGTAGAGGAGGAGTATCCAGCACCAAGAATGACCTCTGGTGACCTGTACTGTCTAGTTTGGATATCATCAGTTAATTGTTTATCACACCAACAAGCATTCCCAAAATCCACAATCTTGCATCTAAGATCAATCCCTTCCAAGCTTCTTTCTAGCTGCAAATTTCCTGCAGTTGATGCTCTTCTCTCAGAGATTCTCGCCCTTGCCCTCTTTGCCTTTTCCTTCAGCCTCTTTTCAATCGCATTGACCACTACTCCACCATTTGGGTTGCCCTCTGGCCTCTCGAGAATCGGAGTAAATCCAGACCTAACTGGGTCTTTTGAAGGATCAATGGTGGACAGAAGAAGAACATTCTCCAGTTTCAAATCTGTGTGAATGATGCCAACTTCCCTGTGCAAATAATCAAGACCTACCAAGATGGACCTGCATATGTTTCTCACCCTGTCCAACCCAATGCCTTTGTAACGGTTGTACTTGACAAGCCGAAGTAGGCTATCCCCAAGGAACTCAATTACCAGGCAAAGGTGCTGCCCATTTGGGCCAGAATGCTTAAAGTGGTCAACTAATCGAACTATGCATTTGGAATTTGAGGTATCTCCTTCAGCAATTGCCGAGAGAAGCTCAATCTCATGGAGAGCAGCTTGAGCGAACTCCGGTGCACTTTTTTGAATCTTGAGAGCAACAAAATTCTGCAGAACGATCAAATTCAAAATTAATCCTTGTGCCAGAAGGTAGGTACATCAAATAGGAAAAACTTGAGGTGCCATTGGTATAGGACTTATCAGGACAGCCCAGTAAAAGGAATCCGCGGAGAATCTATGACCGTATCCTATCCTTGATGTAGGCAGAAGGTCATTTATGACTTGAACCCTTGTCAACCATGTCAGCGAGGAGAAATCTTACTTTGCCACCCAAGTCTCACCCTCATAGTAGAAGATAATAGGTAAAACAAAAACAGAAAACAACAACATAATGGCGCAACTAAATTAAAGAAAGTGCAATCCACACAGGAAGGATACGATTGAAAAGAGAATCATAGATAGGATAGAGTCCATTGAGAAAGTAGAGTTGACATAAAGCATCACCTCTGTAGAACGATAAGCAAGCTTCGAATGAGGAAAATAAGAATCCAAGTGAGTAGATGATGCCAACTACCACAACTTAAAGGATCTTTGATTCCCAATAAATAATACAAATCATTCCGCCTTACGCAGAGAGTTCGGAAAATTAATGAAACATGATTGCTGCTACTTTTTTCCATATATGACCAATAATATAAATAATTATTTAGCCGTACAACCCTGATTATAGAATGTGATACAAAGTAAGAAAGGGCACTGGTCTTCTCAATAATTCTTCAATCAAACAAGAAGATGTTCAAGTAAATCACGATCCAAGAGGTCAGATCGAGAAGCGATCGGGGATCGGATGAAACCACATCCAAGAACGAAAGATGGGATCCTTCCCAGACAATTCACGACGATCTTTTCACAGTATGGACCTTTAGGCGATAATTCGCATCAAAGGCAGAAATCGGCGATCTCCCTCCACAGGACCGTCCGGAAGAACCGAAAACTGACGAAAGAACGACGGAGAAACAAAGACGCAGAGCGGAGGAGGGAGGGAGGGGGTGATCGAGTACCTGAGCTCGAGTGTCATAGGCGAGCCAGACGGTGGAGAAATGGCCCCACCCGAGCTTCCGCTGGGTGATGTACCTCCCACCGGCGAACTGATCGCCGACCCTGACGGCGTGGTACCCTCCCTTCCGGTAGGCATCGACGCCCTCGTCCTCCTCCGACCCTGACGTCGAAGAGCACGACATGTTCCTCTGCCTCTTTTAAGTTTTCCTCTTTATCGCTGCCTTGTGTCGCAAGGATCCAATGTTCCCCACGGCTAAGAAGAGAAGGGAGCGAGAGAGAGGGAGAGAAAGAGGAGGAGGAGGAGAAGCGGATCTGAGGAGGAAGGCGATGGCTACAACTGGCCGAATGGGATGCCCGCTTTTACCACACGAAGAAGTGTTCGCATTTAAGAGGTTGGTTCGTAGACTTGGTGGAAGGATAGTCATTCCTGCACGAATACAAAAGCAATCATGGTTTGGATAGCTTTGAGATTGGGAACATGATCGATTATGAGCTTTGTATGGTCTGCACTAGACCGAAGGATGAACCGATCTATCTGAGGTTGGTCGTTCGACGGGGTTGGACTGCACCTGTTAAGGGTTGGTTGTGAGTCCAATTTAGGTTCAGCCAAGGTCCAATCCATAGGGTTGACCAACATCAAATTCGATTGGTCAACCACAGGTTGGATCGATGTCGAAATGGATTAAGGAGTCTTAGGATGTCGAGCCATTCGGGCAATTGGTTCGCTTGCTATGGTCCCAGTGAGGTTGAGATACAGTCAACCTCTTTGGTGGCGTGCTATTGGATTAAGGAGTCTTAGGATGTCGAGCCATTTGGGCAATTGGTCCCAATGAGATTGAGATACGGTCAACCTCTTTGGTGGCGTGCTAATCAAGGTCGTTCATTTAGATTATTATGAATAAATGAATGGAGTCGTCGATCAATTCAAACATACGACCTCCCCATCACTCTTAATAATGTAACGTCGTGGAAGCCATAGGATACAGAAGCTTCACGGATCCCTTAATCGATCTCTCTAGAACTTTTTATAATCGATAAATTCATACGTAATTAAACTTTGATCTCGTTAAGTTCAGGGATTATTTTTTCTTGGAAATCTATTTCAGATGTCTTGAATTGTTGATAAAATTAAAAATAGATCATCTCAAATGTAAATACTTAGATTCAGGTAATGGAAATGTCTTCAGTCCGAATGTGGGATAGAAATGATATAGGATTAGAGTTTTTCCATCATCGGGATCGATCCAACTCATTTAAATTGAATCTAAATATTTTGTAATTCGAGTCCAGTGAGTGTGTTCAAGTTCATATACATCATGGTGTCTTTATCAGATAATTGTAGCCCCATAATTCAGAGAAGCCACCTTACATGTTACTGTTGAGAAGAAGAGATCCACAGACCGCCGTTGCTTTGATTCTTTGATGGTGCCTACAATTGCAGTCCCAGATTCTACTAATTTGATCTACGAGACTTTCGAGCAGACAGCACGCTGTCAAGCTTGCTCGGAGTTGAAGATCGCCATGAGAGAAGACCAGGTTCCGGAGATGGCCAACGATACCCCGAAGACGATGATGGCGATGTCGGCTGTAGCCCCGGCCAAGCCCAGCTCGGCGCTGAACACCTTGAAGTGGAAGACCGCCGGCAGCACGAAGCCGAGCACGACGCACACGCTGCCCCCGACCAGCGACAAAAAGTCGGCGAAGTTGGGCACCAGCGTGGCCACGAGGCTCACCGCCGCCACCAAGGCCCACCGCAGCCACCAGCAGTACCTCTTCCCGGACAGCCATCGCTCTGCCACCTCGAACACCGGGTTCATCATCACCGGGAACGTGAAGAAGAGGTTGATGCAGAGGCCCAGCTGGATAAGCACCGTGAGCGCGCCGGCGCCGAGGTTGGCGGTGATGATGTCCCTGGTCTCGTCGCCGAAGGCGGCGTAGCCGAGCACGCCGAAGAGGCCGTAGATGAGGGCGATGAAGGCCATGGAGAGGCCGAGGGTGCGCCCGAACTTGGACTTGTCGGCAGCCTCGGCCTCTAGGGGGACGACCATGCCGATGCCTTCGAAGGCGTACACCGCGACGCCGGCGCCGTATAGGAGGACGGAGGGCGCCGAGAAGGCGTGGAGGGGAGGGGGCCGGGTAAGCATGACGGAGACGTCCTCGACGACGACGACGCCCATGGCGCCGATGTCAACGACGTCGGCGAAGATGCTGAAGGGCGCAAGGAGGGTGAGGGTGCGGATGGAGTTGAGGCCCAACTGGAAGGGCAACATAGCGAGCACGTAGAGGGCCTTCGAGGAGAGGAAGGAAAGGAGGGGAAGAGAGACGGGAAGGAGGTGCGTGAGGGAGCTGGAGATGAAGATGAGGTAGCCGACGCAGAAGCCGCACTGGCTGAGCACGATCATGACGTCGACGGCGAGACGGCCAAGGGGGCCGGAGACAGCGAGGCCGAGGTCGCCGAAGGAGGCGATCTTGGCGGATCGGTCGAGGTCGAGGCGGCGGCGGGTGCGGACGATGAGCATCATGCAGTGGAAGGTGAGCGCGGCGACAGCGAGGAGCAGTAACGCGCCGGCGGCCCACCCGGTTCGCCTGAAGGCGTAAGGGAGGCCCAGCACGCCAGCTCCCACGATCGAGATGAACACGTTCGCGAACGTCTTCGGCTGCGACGACAGCCCCCGCCCATGGTCATCGCCGCCCACCACCTGGATAAGCGGCCCCGACGCATCCAGGCCGTAGCCGGAGGAGCTCGCCTCGTTCCCAAACCCCATGAATCGATCAAATTAACCAACTAATTTACTCCTATCCTCTTCGATGCGAACGGAAGCGAGCAGGAAGAAGAGGAGAGGCCGCGTGAAGGGAACGAGGGTTTGCTTGGGGAAGAAGACGATGGGAGCGGGTGGTCGCACGATTGATATAAAGAGACGCAGGAAAAGTGATCCCATAATAGAAAGGTAAGGACGGGCTTTAATCAGCGTTGAGATCGAGTTCGCTTCTTGTCGACCGTACGATCGTGGTAAGAAATAGCTCGAACCACGACTATTCATATATATTTGATTGGGAGGGTGCGACATGATTGGATGCATACGGCCCGAAAAGGGCGAAATACCGCACGTGATGGACACGCATCGTGTGGTTCTCGTTGGCTTTGCCTGAGACACTCGCATGCCCGAGTATTTTCTTATTAATCCTGTGTTTTTCCTAATTATTTTGTATTTATGCAAGTATTCCATACAGAGTCGAGAATAATATATTATATAATTATATGAAAGACAACAGTATGTTGATAATTGACCGACATAATACATGCTAATTCAATAAATTTTTTATTTTTAATAATTTTCATATGATAAATTGGACATTCGAGCATGAACCACATATTTCCTGAACCCTATCTTGATGTAAGATTGATTTGATGGAACTCAGATCTTATAATAACTCGAGTTGAGTCAGAAAAAGTTGATGCTCGCAGATCGATTTGTTTCATGCTATTGGGTTGATTGTTTTCTACACCTAGCATATCATGAAAAGAAAATCAAAATTAGGTTTCGTGAGGTTGAAATCTAATAATATGATGTGCTATTCCACGTCCATCTCTTATTGACGACGGGATTAGTCGAATCCAAAAGATATTTAATCCTATAATACTACACTGAGGATAAACTTGACAAAGTCATTTCAATGCTTTTGTCAATAAAATGTTCAGAGTAATAAGTCAAAAACACTAACGTAATAAAAGCTCTCTTTTAACGAACATACCTAAGGGTGTCTTTTATAATGTAATTTTAGAATCATTATACTCACAAATGTGCATTAATACTCGAGATAATTTTACGTATTTCATGACTCGAGTGGAGTTGTATTGTGCCGAATTAAGGAAACATACGATAAACATAATATAATTGATAACATCCGAATATTATGATCGTATCAATTATACTTTGTCGAAGGTGTTATGTGACATCGAAATATCGATCATGTGTAATCAAGATCGATCATTTGAGTCTAAAATATCAGTATATTAGAATCAAGTTGATGATCACTTTGACACTAGGTATTATCATGCAATACTAAAGTGTTGATCATAAAACATTGAGATATTAATTATAATATTATTTTTCTTATAATTATATTCTAAATATTATTTAATTAAAAAAATATAAAATAATCTCACAAATTTTTAGTGCGTATTTATTAGAAAGACACACATATGTTTATATATTACCTTTCAAAAAGAAATTTCTCATAAGAATTTTCATCAAATCATGTTGTAACCCTTGAATTAGTTTGTCCTCTTCAATAGAAATTGAGAGGAAAATGGTGTTTGGACTGACCGACAGTTGATCTATAACTTTCAAATATCTTAAATTAAATCAAGTGGCTAGAAAGGGGGGAGAGAGAGAGCCCCAACATTCATATCTTCCAAAGAATACATTGTTTGGGCAAGATGCTCATGTTATTGACCAAGACTTTTCTTGATTAGACACAAGTGCTTCATCAATAATTCATCATATGCAGAATTCCAATGGATCATGTGCTTTGTGACAATATATATTCCCCAAAATTATACTTTTATGTATGAATTATTGGCCCTCTCATGTGTAAACCAAGTGGATTAATTGAAAGAACTACAACAACACAAGAGTAGGCTTAATTTATGATCTCTAATTAATCATTCAAGTGAATGATTTACATAACAACAACAATAATACTTGTCAACAATTACCACAGAAGCCATAAACAATACTTGTTTGGTGGTAAATATTTATTTGTAATTAATCTGATCAAATGGGAGTCGAACGACTTCCTTTGATCATGTCCAAGCATTGGGCTGACTGAACCTACGCCTGCAGAAGACCAAACCCCGTGCCACGTGTTGTTTAATCGATGCCAACTCTTTACAACCTTTTTCTTTTTAGGGGATTTTACATATCTATCCTTCCAAAATTTGAAAATGGTATAATTATTCTTACAAACCTTAATATGATTATATAAAATATTATATATATATATATGCACACAAAGTTTTTTAGATTTGTAACGATATATATAATACTAAAAATTAAGCAGAATAATAGACAAATTATTTATTTTGAAGGGATATACCTGTAATTTTGTTTTTAAATATATTTTTGTTCCTCCCACGGAAATTGTCGGCTTCACTCTTATTTCATTCTCAAAACCCCCCGCGAGCAGCCGTACAACACCTTGCACCGTTGGACGTCCCCACGACTGGAAGACGAGTCAAACGATTCGCCTCTCTCTCTCTCTCTCTCTCTCTCTCTCTTCGCCCAATACCGAAGCCTTCTATCTCGCCCGATCCTTCGATCCTTCCTTCCCCGCCCTCCGCCGATCGTTCGCCTCAATCGGCCGCGTTTCTCGGAGACCTCGGCGGCGGGGAGCGGAGGGCATCGGGCGCGAGCCAGGCATGGGTCCAGTGGCAGCGGAAAATTAGGGTTTCCGACTCGATAAAGATCCCCAAGAAGAGTGGCAGCGAGCGGTATGGTTTCCGATGCTCAATTCTCCTTCACTGCTTCGTTTGCTCCCATAGATCTTGTGGACCTTGCGTCGATGATGGGATGGCAGCTGATTTAGGTGTCGAACTTACATTTGTTGGACTCTAGGACGGTCAAGTCCCGATGCGGACGTGGCTGTATTGGTGAATTCTTCGTGAAAACTGATGAGAATGGATCCTTTTCAAGATTGTGCCCAGTGTCAATATATTTATACGTTGGTTGAGCGGTTGCCTTTGTGTCCAGCGAAATTCATATGTTTTTCCTAATTATGGACATATATTTATCTCATGGTGCAAATATCAGACGATTATCCTTTTATCAGGAAAAATTTCAGATGGTTAACACATTTATAGAAACCTCAGATCCATTTTATCCATAGAAATTTATTGATACATTGAAACTATGTTAACTGCAATCCTGAAGATAGAGCCGGTGAAGATCTTGAAGGTGCCAGCTAGTAAAGCCGTTGCTGATATCGAGGCCTTGGAATCAAATCTTGCCTCCAGCACTTAACGATTGCTTAAAAAGAAATCTAATTCTTTACTGTAATCCTAGGTCACATAATTTGGAAATATTATGACGAACTACTAATTTAGATTGCATTTCTTGTTTGATAACTTTTCCAAAGGGCAACAGCTGAATATGTCTTTTTTTCCAATTATTTTTATTTTTTTCCAATTCTTCTATATTATGAAATGTTCAACCATATGTTATCGCTCTTGTCATTTTTTCTCTTTTCTTTCTCACGGGTCATTATGAATTTTTTTTTTTTTTCTGAAAGTGCTTTTGTATTTTATATTACATTAAGAATCTATTGCTTATTCTGTAACTTGATTGTCTTACCAACAGAAAACCTGTAAGAATAGGATGCAAGGTGGGCATCAAGTTTCTTCTACATTTTAACTTTCCATAGATCTCTCATGCATAGATATGGTTTAGCTGATCCAAATAGGTGTGGCTTGAAAGAAATATTATCTTACATCAAAGATAGACTAAACAATGTAAGGTCTCAGGGCTTTAACTTCAAATGATTAAAACATTTTACCTATTCCCACATGCATAGGCTTGTAAGATAGTGATGTAACAAGTTGTCTAACAGGCAGGTGTTAATAGGAAAGTAATGCTATTCTGATTTTTATAGTGTTACAAGGACTAGGGCTTCCAGACCTACAAGCCACGTCGTCCTATATTCATGAGCGGGACTTCTAGTGAATGTAAATTTTTAATTATACTATCCCAACATCAGATAATATAAAATATAAGAATTAGATTTTTTTAATGATCCTAAGGATTTTATGAGCCCAACTTCAAATATTTTACATTTACACTATATTACATAAAAATGACATTATCTTTGTAAACTATTTGTCTCTGTGTGCCCTTGCATCTCTATTTTGTTTCCTTACAGCAGCCACCACTTGGATACATATTTATATTTCATATCCATGTAATTTTGATCTTTACGTTACTCATGTTAATAGTAGATACATATCAGCTGTAATTGTAGAGCATGCACTGGATAGATGGTTTAGCAAAAAAGAAGCCAAGGCAAAAAATGAAGGAACTAGTTGACATAGATGAGGGAACAGACAGGAGAATGCAAAAGGGAGTACATGAGGCAAAATGCAATAAATAGAAAAAAATTAATAAGAGGGCATAAGAAAGTGCAAGGAAGACGACAGGAATTTCTTTAATCCTTCAAAATGCGAGCTTGCTACATATCTTTTCCTGATTGATGATGATTAAGTGACCTTCCAAACTGGGGCGATGATGATATACTCTGTTTGACAGTCTGTAAAGAAACATTCCCAGCACCACTGTTAAACTCCAAAATAGACATGACCGGTAATGGTCATCCCCAAAGCATCATGTGTCAAATTAATTGTCAATATGAAAATGTTTGCAAGATTTAGCACACATTTTATTCCAATTGAAACCAAAACCTGGAGTTGGCTTTAAGATGCATCATAGTTTCAGGTGCAGTTTCTCCAAGTATAGTTATTTTCTAGACTAGAAAGATTACTATCATTGATTGGACATTAATTTTGTCAAGATTTTGGAGCTCATTTCTTAAAAATGAGAAAAAGAAGGTGGCTATGCATGAACATCCCATCATTACAAGGTCTGGAGAGCGGCCAATGTAGGCAGCCTTATTGTCGCAAGAAAAGAGACTGTGTGACCCTGACCCTAGGCATCAAGTCGCTAATCCTTTTCTATATTACAAGACTCAGTGATTCTTTTTTATAATTATGCAATACCAAATTTATTGGGCTTGTCTTAAGTAATTTAGTTTTTTGTGCTATAAGTCAACTGCTCTCACTTAAAGTTGAGGGACCTTAAGATAATTCTTTTGTATTTGGCCATTAGGGATAAAATGCTACCAACATAAATGTATCTCTTAGTCCATTGACATTTATTATGAAAATTTATTCTACCAAAGCTGTTTGTTTTTCTTCTTTGCATCTGATAGAAGGATGCCTGGTGGGATTAATTTAGTATTATCATGCACATTGTAAATGCCTAATATAGTTGGACAGACTCCTGATTGGTCAATTGTGTATTATGAGACTGGAATATAGATCCGTGCTTTTCAATTATTCACTGAATGGGTTTTGTGCATGATGCTTGGAGATGTATGTATATGTCTTAAGTGTTAGTACTCTTGATCAAAATTAGAAGTTTAGAGTAATGTTTATATAGAAAATTTACTAATGTTACAGTATGACAAAGTTTATGCTGACAGAATGCCCTTTGAGGCACTCAATAGGTCCCTTAAAATTGTTGTTAGGTAACTTGGAGTCTTGAGTCAAAACATTCCAATAAATTCCTAATGTGTTCTTAGTAAATTAGAAATCCTTTAAGGACTAAGATATGTTGCTTTGAGGCCATTTAGAGGCTCCCAATGGAGTTTTTTGGATGATGATTAATGAAGCATTTCATGTTTTCTCTTTTTGGTTTCTTTTTCTTTCTGTTCACTTTTTATTTTGTTGTTTTCTTCTTCCTTGTATCTAGCCTTCCATATGGGAGACTGCATCATTTGATGTAGATGTAGCATCCTTTAGTTCAATCTTTCCCTAAGTCGAGTCATTTTCAGAATAAAATCTGGATTTTATCTATTTTATTATTTTTTAGTCTTGCACTTTTTCTTGAATGAAGTTATTTCTGTTCACAATGTGAGTTTGAATATATACTAAGATATGTTTCATTATCAATTTTTTTTTCTATTTCACCACTTTCTGACATCTTAGATGTTTTTTATTGTACTATTACTGAGAAGATAGAAGGAAATATATTTACATGTGTGACCAAAGAGAATCCTGTTAGCAACAGTGATGGCTCTTAGTTTGACTGGTGATGACATAGCCATCAATGGAACTCAATGGTTGGAGAAGATCAATGCGCTTAACCTCAGATATTTGAGATCTTACAGCTGCTTGTTGTTGTACTATGTCTTTCATGCCTTAAATAATTGTTCCTTTTGGTAAGAAAACTATATTTAAAGGGTATGTAAATTCATGTGTTGGAATATAAGTATATTCTGAAGTTCTGGATCAGAATACACTCTGTTTTCTGTATTTGATAGTTGTGTACCTGCCTTCTAAATTTTCCAACTAAATTTTACATCTTTGAACAAAACATATTTACTAAACTGAAATCCATGCATTTTTAATTTCAAAATTTTGTAGTTCTCTTTTTTCATATTGGCATAGTAATCCATATGTATTTATATCTGTCTATCCTATCTTTCTATTGCTTGTGCCTTTATTTGGCTTCGGTATACTTTTTCTTATTATTCTCTTAGTTAAAAAACTTTATCTTTAATGTCTTTTGACCCTTGTCAGTATTCTATACAAACAACTTTTAGCTTGGGCATACAAATATACAATATTATTCACAGAAACAGTTATATAGTTTTGCATGTTATTTAATGCTACACAAATACTAACACAAATATGCTGGTATCTGCAAATATGGCACTTTGACAACAATAGTAAAGCAAGGGTGTCTACTCTTATTGGAAAGTTAAATTATCATTCATCTATTATTGGATGATGCAACTCATAGACATGTACACAAGACAATAAAACAATAATGGGAATATCAAACCATAATTCCAACTATTTGTCACATGGATTTTTTCTTACCATTGAACTCCATCATTGGCGATACCTTTTGGACCTCTTTTGGTTCCAGTTGTGAGATGATGGAATGAGAAAGGTGGTGCTAACTAGCATCTTTAGATACATGTTATTCTAGTGCCTAGATTTGCTTTGGCTAGGACTGTGCACTAACTTTAGAACATCGGTGTTAGTCGTTAACCTGTCATTCAATTCTGTCGTATCTTTGTGGGATCCTTCTTGATCTTGAGCTGTCTTCTGTAGCTGAATCCATGTTCATGATAGAAGACTCAAATGATGATCTTATATTCAATTATGTAGGTGAAGATTACTAGCTAACTTGCATGACCTTATCAAGAAATTAACATTGAATTGACATCTGATTCATTCTTTATAACTTTTTACTATCAGAACCTCTGGTTTAATTGTATTGTTCTGTGTCAATCACTACCTTAGAATATAGGTACTATTTCTAGATTTTTCTATCCTTTTTACTATTCTAGTTTCTTTAATAGCATGCCATGAATTTCCTTACATTTCTAAGGGTCACTTTTTGAATAACTTTGCTGCATGTTTTTGCTAAGGGTGTGCTTATCGTCACTATGTTGTTTCTTTTTGTGAAATAAGAAACATAAATGCTGTTTTTTCTAATATTTGTTTCTGCTTTCAAGTGTAATTTGATGGTCACTGCTTAGTGCTACTATAGTAAAAGGAAAAAAGGTTTCTTGGTGAACCATGAACATGGTATGATCATAGTGATCAGGAGAACAATTATATGATCTCTAGAATCAGTTGAATAATTGCCTGATTTTAGAGATTGTGTGACCTCGTAACCTCCTCATGATGAGTATGACTTTCCAGTTTTGAAAAAGGTCTCAATTAGAATTATGAACCAAAAACATAAATATATCTATCAAATTTATTTTCTTTTTGAGTCTATACTTCAAACATAAACATAGCAAACACACCCTAAAATACCTGTTAACCAATTTTGATTAATTTCATTCTGATTTGCCTATATCTGTAAGTGTCATCTCTGTTGTATGCTAAAATTATTCAGCTTACATGTGTTGGTCTGAATAACCACTAATTCTTACTTGATTATTACAATTTTTTTAAAATTTTGTCATCCAACCAAATTTGATTATCTTTCATTTGATTCCATTATGTTGTTTGGCCGTCTTCATTCTCAACTATTTGTATTTCCTTTACATGTCTCTACTTGTTTAAATGTTGTAGTCCATCATGAGCTTTCCCAGTTAGCCATCATGTCTTCACCATCAAAGGCATATTTGAGTATTTGATATACCACATCTTGTAGAAAAATAATAAAATTGAACATTTATGCTTTTCAAAGCAGTTCTTGTTTGCTTGTTTTGTGTTTGGTAAACAACTTACAGTGTCATCAACTTTTCAAAATATTTTGTTTCAAAAGTTTGGATCTTCCTAGTAGACGTTAAATGTGATTCTATCAAATCTGGTCTGACCCATCTTCAAATAAAACTAACTAAAGTTTGCCATGCAAGGAGGTTGGAATTGGATCAGATCTATGTCTTTGTAGCAAAGAATAAATGACTTAATCAAATTCGACCCGCTTAATATGATGCTACATGATAATGGATTGGATTCAGCTGAAGTTTTTTCCCCCTCGCTTTCTCTTTCTGTTCATGTCTCTTGTCTTGGTCAATGTACTTCTAATGCCTAGCCCAACCCATTTATTTAAACAGAATATCAAAGGCCAAAAAGGGTATGTTACAATTGTAGTTTTGATAAATTTGGTTTGAACCTAGGCCTTTTGTTTTTTGTGATAGCAAATACAGGCCAGACTGGTCTTATTAGATTGTGTTCATCAAAGGATTAACTTATTGCTTGGTGTTAGCAAGCATTTCTTATAACTTTTTTTTTTGGGCTATTTTGAGTGGTCCCCGAAAGATACTATCAAAGGAATCATCAACTTTTAATGCATTTAGTTGTCCTTAGCACATCAGTGCGTGTGGATCTTTGTACTTTAGCATTGTGTAGTAACAAGTTTTTACGTAATGCTATCTGTCTCTTTCTTTATTGTGTGTCCATTAGGAAATTGAAAGCTATGGAACCTAAGCTCGTTGTGAAGGTTTATGTCTCAACTCTCAACTGGCCTGTCAGTTTCTGTCTCATCTTATCATCTACCTTTTTAAGTACTCAGCTTACCCATCAGGCTGTTGTTGCTGTAATGCTTGTTTTATTGCTTCGTTCGAATTTCTGACATATTTAAAGATGACCCAGTCTGGCAGTCTTCCTTGGGACTGATTCTTCCTACATATCTGTCATGGAGACAGATGGATTATATTCTGAGATTTGTATAGTAGTACTTTGTATTCTCTCTGAAATTTGCTTGTTTATAACAATTACCTGAGCTTAATTGAAAATTTTGGTGGGGATAAATAATGAGTAAACCTAAACTTTTAGTCCATGTTTTGTCACGATTGTAAAGTATTTTGTATTTTTAATCCTATAATTTTGTCATATATGCCTCTCAGGCATAATACTTTCGTATAGATGTGCTTCAGTTTTACCTGGTTTTTTTCGTATTTTCTACTCTGTGATAAATTGAACTTCTGCCTCTTGCAACTTGAACTTGACTTCAATCAGTTAAATTATGCCATGAGGCCTATATGACATAAGGTCTTGCAATGTCTTTATAGGGGGGAAAAAATCTAGGTTTATGCACTCAGGTCACTAACAAGATTGAGGCTATGTTTTTCTCTCGGATATAAATGAATTGTTTTTTTTCTTATCAGTTCAAGGTATTTGTGGGTTTTTTGACACAAGCATATATAGTTGCAACATCCCCGTAGATGAAAAGAAAGAGACAAAGCAGTCGCAGATGATAGTCTTAGTTGACACGCAAAATTTCATTCCATGTCATGCCGAATAGAGCAATCCCACACTGGTGTTGGCTGAGCCGATTTTGTCTCCTTTAATTGGCACACGGAACGTGCTGACTGTATTGAGCCGACAACATACTGAAACACCTTATGCTGCCAATATTTAAGACATTTGTTCTCTTCTTTCTTCATGTCTTTACATACTGTTGGTCATTTTGAAAGCTTCTAAATTTTGTATCTGTTGTGTTAGGATTCTCTGAAAAGATGGCAGAAAGTTGGGATGGGAACCTCGACTCTGGTAGCCGTTCTGATGAGAGCTATCGTGACAGTTTACATGTTGAGCCTATTTATGAAGCATTTCTTTGTCCTCTCACAAAGGAAGTTATGCGGAATCCTGTTACCATAGAGAATGGGCAGACTTTTGAGCGAGAAGCAATTGAGAAATGGTTCAGGGAATGCAGGGACAGTGGAAAGAGGCCAACCTGTCCATTGACACAGAAAGAGTTAAAGAGCACTGACCTAAATCCCAGTATTGCCCTGAGAAACACCATTGAAGAATGGACCAAAAGGAATGACGCTGTTCAGCTTGACAAATCATGTAGAATACTGTCTCCAGGGAGCCCAGAGGTTGATGTTTTACAGGCCCTTAATCACATTGCACATATTTGCCAGAAAAGCAGGTCGAACAAGCATGTTGTGCGCAATGCAGAGTTAATACCAATGATAGCTGAGATGCTGAAGCATAGCAGCACGAAAGTGCGAATAAAAGCACTAGAAACTCTTCGCATCGTAGCTGAAGGGGATGATGATAACAAGGTTGCCTAATGTTGGGTTTGCAGATGCTCTGGAGTTTTTTGTACTTCAATTTTTACTTCTGTTTTTGGATGTATAAAATATTTGATATGCCATTTTGCAGGATGTTATAGCTGCGGGGGACACCATCCGTACAATTGTGAAATTTTTGTCACATGAACATTCCCAAGAGAGGGAGGAAGCTGTGTCATTATTGTATGAGCTTTCAAAGTCTGAATTATTATGTGAAAAGATTGGTGGGGTTGGTGGAGCAATTCTGATACTGGTTGGGATGGCAAGTAGTAAATCAGAAAACATTTCAACTGTAGAGAAAGCTGATAAGACATTGCAAAATCTGGAGAAGTGTGAAAAAAATGTGAGGCAAATGGCTGAAAACGGCAGATTGCAGCCACTTCTTACACTTCTCCTGGAAGGTGCTTAGCTTCTGTTACTTTTCTCTTGTGTTTTCTATACTGGACTTGTTCCTTTTTTACAGCTAAGCTAGTTTTCAAAGTTTTTTTTCTTTCTATTCTACAAGGCATATTAGTTAGCTATTACAGAAATGCCCTATAATTTTGGGTTTATCGTGCTAGTGTATTCATTTGTATTGTGTATAACTTGTCTTTTTGTTGCCCAAACATGTTGATGTGTGGTTGTTCTTTGTTGTGAACTTGTGATCATGGGTTTGGATGGATTAGGCACCTTAATACAGTTTCTAGATACACAGAGCTTGTTTAGACAAAATGTGTTATGCTTTTATTACTGAGTATCTGGTTCTTGTGGATGAATTATTACTGCAGTCTTTTTCATTCAATTCTTCTCTCTAAATCACATATAAAACTTTGCAGGTTCAGCTGACACACAATTGTCCATGGCTTCCTACCTTGGAGAGCTTGTTTTGAGCAATGATGTGAAAGTCTTTGTAGCCCAAACAGCAGGTTCGGCACTAGTTGATGTAATGAAAAGTGGGAGCAAGCAAGCTAGAGAAGCTACCCTCAAGGCTTTGAATCAGATATCCTCTTATGAAGCTAGTGCAAAGATACTTATTCAAGCAGGCATCCTTCCCCCGCTTGTCAAGGACCTATTCACTGTAGGCATTAACCAGCTACCAATGAGGCTGAAAGAGGTATCTGCAACAGTTCTTGCCAACATTGTGTCTTCTGGTGCTGATTTTGAGTCCATCCCCCTTGATCAAGATCATCGGACTTTAGTTTCTGAAGACATTGTTCACAATCTCCTCCATCTGATTAGTAACACTGGGCCTGCAATCGAATGCAAGCTCCTTCAAATTCTTGTTGGGCTCACAAGTTCTTCCACCACTTTCATGAATATAGTTGCTGCAATAAAAAGCTCCGGTGCTGCCATTAGCCTCATTCAGTTTGTTGAAGCTCCACAGAGGGATGTGCGAATGGCTTCTATAAAACTTTTGCACAATATTTCACCTGATATGGGTCAAGAGCTGGCTGATGCTTTTCGTGGTACTGCTGGCCAGCTCAGCAGCTTGATTAATGTCATTGCAGAGAACAACGGTATCTCTGAAGAGCAAGCAGATGCTGTCGGTCTACTGGCTAACCTTCCTGAGAGGGACTCTGATTTAACCAGGAGGCTTCTGGATGAAGGGGCCTTCAAGATAGTGGTCTCCAAAGTGGCAAGTATCAGGCAAGGGATCACTCGTGGGGGGGGCCGTTTTGTCACTCCTTTTCTCGAAGGGCTTGTTAAGGTTCTCTCAAGACTCACATACATTCTGGAGGGTGAACCTGAGATCATTGCTCTTGCTCGTGAATACAATCTTGCTGCACTTTTTACTGATCTGCTTCAGATGAATGGGCTTGATAATGTGCAAACAGTCTCTTCACAGGCACTGCAGAATCTCTCCAAGCAATCAAGACATCTGACAAGGATCCCAGTTGTTCCGGAACCAGGATTCTGTTGTACTATATTTCCTTGTCTGGGTAACCCGCCGGTTATTACTGGGCTATGCCGAGTCCATCATGGTTTCTGTTCAGTAAAGGATAGCTTCTGCTTGTTGGAAGGGAGGGCAGTAGAGAAGCTGGTAGCTTGTTTAGATCATGCTAATGTGAAGGTTATTGAGGCTGCCTTGTCAGCTTTGTGCACTCTGTTGGATGATGGGGTGGACATTGAACAGGGTGTGTCGGTCTTGGATGAAGCGGATGGGATTAAACCGATTCTAGAGATATTGCGAGAGAATTGCACAGAGACACTCAAGCAGCAAGCTGTGTGGGCAGTTGAGAGGATTTTGAGGAAAGAGGAGATCGCTTATGAGATTTCAGGAGATCAAAATGTCGGGACAGCATTGGTTGATGCATTTCGTCACGGGGACTATAGGACGAGACAGATTGCAGAGCGAGCACTGAAGCATGTGGATAAATTGCCCAACTTCTCTGGGGTCTTCCCAAAGATGGGGTGATGAGAGGTTGAAGGATGGAAGGTTTGTATGAGGAGCATGTAAAGTCATTTTATTTTTCTCATTTGTATGTTTATGGAAAAATCGATAATACATTTTAGATCGGTTGCATGTTGAGATTCCATCTCAAGATTGCATTCTTTTTCTTTTCTTTTTTTTCAGTGTCCTGGTGAAGAGTCAAGAGGCTGTTGATTTTATGGTGTTAATTTATGTTCGGATCGTCGAGGGCTTCAGTCAAAAGACTCGGTTGTGGTGTTTACAAAACATCACATCTGCAAACGAGCACCAAAAGATGCACACAAATTGCTTAGCTTCTCCAGAATCTCCAACATTGCACTGATGGCTGCAACAAATCAGATGCTTTGATTGTATGTATGTTTGTGACTTTGTCCATTGTTGTTTGTTTTTCTTTCCAAACTGGTCGGTGATCCTTGTATGTGCATATTCTTTTTCTCTGACTGAATTTAGTGTGAATTACGAATTGCTACTAGTTTATCTATGGCCACGTTCCCTAGAGTTAGTCATGGGGTAATCCTGCAGTTTGCTCATATTCTGGTCGTCTTGTGATTAGTGTCTCGAATCCTATCAGTCGCTGCTTGTTTTTGCCCAAGAATTAGCATCGGTTTCTTTTAGAAAACAATTTCAATTAAAATTTCTGATTTTGTTTAATGAGTAGGTCACCAAATGGATGTCTCGAATCCATTGTATGTCTCAACATGAATTATAGGCGATCAAAAGTCTGGGACTAGTATGGGTTGAAGAAACGAAGCAATTATTTGAGTGATGAGATTTGCAAGTATATGATCTCAAGCTTATCTGTTTAGCAAGTTTCAAACCAGTAACATTCTCGCCAGCGATTGAATTCAGATACAATACCAAGCATACCGATATTTCGAGGTTGACTCAGTACGGTACCAACGTACCGAGCGATACATCAGGACGGGGTATCATTCGGTATTGCATACCACCTACAATACACCAAACTTAGCTCCACCAGCATCTCTATCGCAGGTTTGTTGTGACCCAAAGAGGACACATCGCATCTGATGGAGACCTCTCGCACTCCAACAAGACCTCAAAGCCGCCGCCATCTCTACGGAACGCCTCGATCCGATGAACTCCAGCTCTTGCACGGCCGCCACCTCGTCGACCGGCGCGCGCACCCCAGAGGTAGACGCAGTCCTCTCTGCATCCTTGGAAGTCCCCGACGTCAACCAACCAACACTGTCTCTCCGTCCAAAACACCGCCCGCTCACCGACGCTCTCGACCTTGCTCCACTCCGGCGACTCTCCTCTTACATCAACCCTAAAGGCTTGGAAGAATTCCCCATCATCATCCTCGTGAGTCTCATCGCCATGAGCATACCTCGGATCACAAGTCACCAAGAACAGCTCCCTGCTCGTTGTGCACGCCAAAGAGAACAGCGGCGCAAGGCCGAGTGGCACCGTCACCGTCAACAACGGTGCCGGTGGCCTCGACGGGTCCGCCATGTCGAACATGTACAAGTTCCTGTGCCCGTCGAGGACGTAGAGTCTCCCTTCGCGGTGTGCCATCGACCATGCGCGAGCCGCGAGAACGTCTTCCAGCGTCGTCCACGCCTTGTCTCCCGGCGTGCAGTAGATGACATCCCGAGAGTGGAGAATCGAGATGAACACGAAGCAGCAACCTTCGTCATTGCCGGTCGAGCTCGGGTTCGTCGGCAGGAAGACCTCCCATGGGTAGACCACGAAGGACATGTTGAAGCCCAACTCGTCCCTCCTTCCCTTGTGGTCGGTGACCTCGTAGTTCCGGAGATCAGGGGAGACGCGTGCGGCACGCAGGCGGTAGAAGTCGGCCGTAGACGGGAGGTCGATCTGAACTCCGGTGATGGGGTTCAGCAAGCAAAGAGCGGCGGTCGTGATGTCGAGCATCACCAACCATCCACGGGCAGAGTTGAGGACGATCTTGCCGTAGGATTCAGCGAGGGAGAGGGCGTGGACTTTGCCGGTGGAGAGGCTGAAGAAGGAGCGGGCGTGGGTGAAGGGGTGGTACGGGAGCATCAGCAGTGGCGGCTGCGGGCGGAGGTTGGCGGGCGTCGCAGCGGACCGCCATGACTTGCACACGGAGCGGAATCGGATGTAGTCGGAGATGCGGACCAGCTTCGCAGCTACGAGATGGAGAAGGTCGTGAGGGAGTCGGGACCAACCCGCAGTCTCGAGAGTAGAATTCATGGTGGAATTGAAGAGAAAGAGGTGGTGGAATTTGGATCAGCCGAGTGCATAAGGTACGATTTCTTTCAGCATCATCGAAGTCACGCCTCCTCCATTTCCATAGCAACCAGAGGCTACATGACAAAGTCAATAATAGTAATCAATTATGCCATAGATTATTTATTTATCGTTTACTGTCTCTTACATGCTTATCATCTTCCATCTGTCCGCTATATATATATATA
>LVTN01000060.1:30570-68506 GCA_001649415.1 Musa itinerans | reverse complement strand
CTGATGTACTTTATTGTTTTTGATGAATATCGATAAAAAAATATGAGCAGTATTGAACTTTAATAAGCATACAGTGAATATATTACTGTTTTTTAAACTACGAAATGTTAATTTATAAAGGAAAATGTAGCTGTCCGAGCATACCTCACATGTGGATTCCACAAATCAGATCTGTAATGAAGTTAATACATCCACAATACCCTCATGTAAATACATCACTAACCGATCTCAAGATGTATTTTTGGCGTGATAGTTGGTGTGCACAAGTGATTACGGCGCAGTCACCTTCTTTTCCACAAGTAATCACATGGATTGGGAGAATGGAGATCTCATGGTGAAGATGAAAGGATCCTGCGATGGCATTGAAGCAAAAGGTTACACTCCATCAATTGAAAAGAAAAGCAAACTACTGGGGGAAGACTGAAGCATTCGCCCAGTCTTTGTGGTAATGTGCTCAGTCAGATGTGTTAGTTGAAGGTTGGGTTTGTAGCTTCCAATTCTCAAATTCGGCGCAATTTAACATAAATGAACTTGCATTCTGATGCCCACCACCTCCATAATTCTGTAAGAATTATATGCCAAGATGAGCTTTGTAGAAAGATAAATGTAATGAGAAACGAGAACAGTGCAGAGAAAGAGGACTGCCTTTGAGATTGGTGTCGTGTCTTCTGAGTCCACACTTCTTAGGCTAATTTTCAGCATATGGTCGGTGTTAAGTTGGGGGACTTTGTACACGACAGCTCCAATGCCCCTGGGATTGTAATTGAAGATTAAAGAGCATAAGAATAAGAATAGGAAGTTTTGTAGCCAAAATATGCAAACAAAGCAAATTATGTCTTCTCACAACAATAATGCTTCCAAATGCAATAAATGTTGGGAGATAAATTTAAATATATATTACTGATGCTATAGCCAATGCAGGAATTGAATGAAACAAATCTAATGTAATTGAGGCAAGATCACGGAAATTTTGTAGGATGGATGTCTTTAGAAAGTATGTAATAACCATTATTAAACTGATAGAAAAAACAATAAAAATAGGTAAAAAAATCTTAGCTATAGTTTGAGGCCCGATTTCATAATTATTATACAGGACCTTATTTGAGGAATTTTGCAATATACAAACCTTGTATGATAAACCACTATATTATACAAGCTGGGGTCAGTCAGAGTAATGACCATATTTATGAGATTGGGCATGTTGTGGTCATGACACTACTATGGGGCTTTTCATGAGGCAAAACATATTCATACTAGACGGTGAAAGCATCCTAGTTGTGTTTGCCTGATTGAAAATAAATTAATCCCAACATCCAAGGGTGTAGTCATTTTTATTATCAGAAGTAACGAAGAAACATGAAAATGACTTTAAGTTTTGAAAGTTAGTGCAGCTTTGTTGAGCATTGAATTATACTACAACTAACTCTAAAATTCAGTTGCATGTTTAAATACTTTTATGAGCCATTGAGATTTTAACATCCGTTTCCTTCACAAAAATAGATTAATCAAACATGATTTGTATCAGATCATATTGGCAGAAAAGAATGAAGGAACAGTGATGCTCATAAAATTTAGAAAAATAACAAAAGCTTTGTACCATTTGGATTCTCATGTATAACTTAGCCTGGATAATTGCTGATTTCACAATGGCTACATAAAATTTATGAGTGATAAAGAAACTAACATTCTGCATTATAATATGGAGTTCCCTTATTATGTTCTGATCTCATGCTGTGGTGCTACGTCGGCTATGAAAACACAATACTTATCTAGAAATTCTTCTACTATCAAAATGCCCAAGTAATCCATTATTCTGCGGGTATGAACCCTTACGATAGTTCATAACAACATATATAAATCTACAATGCTTATCTTAGCTTATGTCTTCTACTTTTAGAATAAAAAATATCTGCATAAGAATATTAAGCAGTAAAAATAATATAATCTCAATCTGCAAACTTCAACAAAATTCTAACTAGCTAATTAAGATTGGGAAAAAAGACACCATGTTGCTTGATCAAATTAGAAAATAGGAAAAGGTGAATAGCATTATTTGATGACAATGTCCTCGAACAAAACTACATATCAACTCTAAGCCACATAAAAGCATACAAAAGCTAACCAAATTAGCATGCAGATTAACTTGGTATAGTTCAGAAATTTAATGTACAAAACCTACATTTCATCCACGATATCATAATAAACAGAATTAAAAATTGGAATCAGGTAGAAATTAGTCATTCAATTATATAATAATTGAAACTGGATAGGATGATCCTGGATCAAGGGGTCCATGTATGAACCATCAGAAAGTTCACTTTCTTAATATTAATCATTCACTTTCTTGTACATGAGGTGATGGAATCACTAGCAATCAGACGAGATGGTTCCTAGAGTGTATTGCATACCGAAAAAAATTGATTTCGGGGTAGCAGAAGAGTAAGTTAACAAGAATATTAGAAAAAGAATAAAAAAATATTAGTTAGTTGACCTGAGTCCTAAATTTTGGCTCTTAATAGCCAGCTGGTTCCCCAGTTCACTCCGCAGGTCTGAGATGTGATCAGCATTACCAGCCTGTGTAGCAAGAGTCCACAAACATAAAACATTATCATAAAGTTAACAGCATTGAGATAACTGACACCCTAAAAAAAGAAGCACCGACAAAACTGATATGTTCAGGCTTGGTTGCACTTCCACAAGCACAACCTGATGGTGCATGTTAAAGAAAGTTGGCAAATGTGATTTACTGCAACAGAAGAGTAAAAAGTCTTGCCAAGACCAAAAAGTATAAACAATTTCTTATCAAATAATAGATGCCTAAAAAGGTTCCTGAATTATATTCCTCACAAAAGCATGCGGCCTTGCATGGAAATTTGCCTGCTTGATACATCGTTAATGCTTGGCAGTTCAGAATATTTCAGTCTTAACTATGATTACTTAATCATAGTTAAGACTGAAAAACTTGAGTGGAAAAAAGGAGACACAAACAAAATAATATGGAGCAAACTCAGCGAGATGTAGCGAAGAAAAAAAATCATCTACTGCATATAAGCAAGAAATTTTTTTTTATTAGAATACGATAAATCTTCAATATTCAGGCCAAGTTTGTTCATCCTCAAGTTAAAGAGAATTAATAAAGAAAGTTTGGCCAAATAAATCATTTAAGCGCGACATGTTAAGAGCAAGGATATAAATGAAAAACTCTTACCAAGCACTGTCCAAATAGTCCATTGCCTAGTCGAATTTTATATGACTGCTGAAGAACTTCATTGATTAAGCTCTGCTTATGTGTGAGAGTTTGCTTGCCAACACCAATGACATGATCAGGGTCCAAGGCTAGTAACTGTCACAATTCAAATTGTCAAAATTGTACTGCAGCAAGCAAGCTTTAAGCATTATGCAACCTAATTAGAAGAGATGGAATCAAATAGCAGCCTGACCATAGAAATAAATGAAGTACTTGAACTGCAGCCTAATTAGAAGAGATGGAATCAAATAGCACTATGAAGATTTTGTGTTCTTTCTACCAGAGACATCGTAACAAGTAGATAGACAAGATCAGGTCACTTGTTTTTTCAAGTCAGGAAAATCTAAATTTTGAAATAAGTTCCAAATCTGATGGGTTCTTGGACATACCTAGAAGCCAAATGCTTAGAAGTAAATTTCCATAGCATGTACAGTGCCTACATAAGTGAAACCTGATTAGCTGCTTCCTATTACTTTCTTTTTATTATGGATATATTTTATTTTCATTTTTATTAGATATAATAAGTCTAGAAACCTAAATTATCATGTTACATCCTCTTATCCTCTTAAAAATTTGGTGACGCAGCTCTGCTTCCATCGTCTATACTTAAATCATCCCCTCTTATTTCCTCTACTACCCTTTGATCTTCCGTCTTTTTTCTTCTCCATTTCTTATTAACCAACTTGTGCAACTACTGTGGGTGTAAATTTGTTAATATGATATCTTAGTTCTTAAAACCAAATATTGGAACAAAAAACTAACGTTAAGGAAAAAGAATACACATACATGAATGTAACATACATGAATGTAAGGGCAACTAAGGAAAAAGAATACACATACATGAATGTAAGGGCAAATAGTTTATAATTAAGATTAGCTATCACAGAAATATACAACTGGTAGATGCAATATTATAAAAGCTAAGAGTTTGCATGTAAAAATAAGAAAAGAATATGAAATACAAAAAGGGGAAAAAAGAAGTATTAACATAATGAATACACAGAATTTGACATTTATCTTATACATAATAATTTTCAAGAAAATAAGAAATGTTGTTATTCCAAGAAAGCTAATAGAAAGTCCATTTACCTGGTCAAATACAGCTGAATTCACATTAACATTGTACTCTATGTTCATATCTTTTAAGCCACTAGCAAAAGCTTTGCTATATGGAAGTGCCCACCTCCAAAGATCTCCATCCTCAACATATTTGAAAAGCTTGTGTACTCTCTCAATCTTGCTGTCAGATACTAAGTTAAGTCTGCCCTTCATATGATGCTGAATTTCAGGATCTTTTGAAATATCATCACTTGCTAAAAGTTTCTCCTTGAAGAAGTCAAATGCAATTGTAGCACCACTCTGATTCATATCAATGACCTTAGTCACATTCTGGCCAGTCAATACGTTTCCACAAAGGTCTTCAAATGCAGTCTTATGATGATCTAGGATTGTCACACTAAAGAAAGGAAAACAAAAGACAAAAGAAATATTTACTAAGATTGAAAAGCATTGCTTAGAGAAGACTGTAAAGTTGTTGATAACAGAAAATCATATTTTAGCATGTGCATGCAAGTAACAAAAATCTTGTATCTGAAAAGACAAGATGCTCTTATGTACTCGATTATTGTAATATATCTTTGGAACTGAATCATTACATGCTTATTCTCAATCAAAAGAACAGATATTTCAGTAATTCTTCCAACTCTCAGAAATCAGAACTACTCATTTTCTCAAGCAATAGAAAAATAGATTAAAGCATGTTAACTACCATTCAAGCAAGATCAAAATACCAATGTAGTATTTATTACTGATAAACAAAAAATTCTAGAGGTTGAGAGACCAACCTCTCAACTTTTGTAGATATTTCAGCAACAAAGCCAGAGGGTCCAACAAAATCCAAGAGGTAGACATCACTGATTTCATCTAGAGGAAGATCATCAGCCCTGGAAGAAAAATCAAGGATAAGTTACTTTTGTTGTGATTCAAGATAATGCAGGAGATGTTTGGCGATCCAGTGATGACAAATAACGTCTTCATACATCCTATCATAGGCTGTTTCTCAACTTTGTTAAGTTTCAGACTATTAATGATGGGATATGCATGCCAAATAATATGTATGTTGTGATCTACAAATAATTGTCCTTCAGTTGTTTTTAGAAAAGTTTCACGGACTCATCCTCTATATGAAGATACGACTAGTAGGCTAAAGTACTATACAATCTTCTGTCAACAGATAATCTGACTAACAGGTGCATCTTTCAAAACTCTACCTTTTAAAATTTTTGAAGGTATCAAATACATACATACATACGTACATATATATATATCAACAAAGCCGGAGGGTCCAACAAAATCCAAGAGGTAGACATCACTGATTTCATCTAGAGGAAGATCATCAGCCCTGGAAGAAAAATCAAGGATAAGTTACTTTTGTTGTGATTCAAGATAATGCAGGAGATGATTGGCGATCCAGTGGTGACAAATAACGTCTTCATACATCCTATCATAGGCTGTTTCTCAACTTTGTTAAGTTTCAGACTATTAATGATGGGATATGCATGCCAAATAATATGTATGTTGTGATCTACAAATAATTGTCCTTCAGTTGTTTTTAGAAAAGTTTCACGGACTCATCCTCTATATGAAGATACGACTAGTAGGCTAAAGTACTATACAATCTTCTGTCAACAGATAATCTGACTAACAGGTGCATCTTTCAAAACTCTACCTTTTAAAATTTTTGAATGTATCAAATATATATATATATATATATATATATATATAATATAATATAATATAGATAAAGTTATATTCTCTCCCTATCTATTCCTTTAGCTCTAGTTGAAAGAAGTAAAACTGAAGATAATTAATCAGCGAGGACTTAGTAATTTTTCAGAGGGTAGGCTGTCAAAAACCAGTAGATGTTTTACCCTACATTGATCAGCTAATCAAGAGGATCTATCTAAAGATACAATTTTTAATAGTAATAATAAAGATACGACTTAATCATCTCAATTCCATATATTAGATGGTTAAGATATTTTATCCCCTATGGGATGCCCTCAGGTCGAATTTTACATCACACAAGCTGTGTATTTTCTCACCATTTTGGTGGATGGTACTCCCTCATGTGGTTTGTAGGCTTAATTATGCTTGATGGGTCATGCATCCTACTTGTGATGTTGGATGCGTTACGAGTACTTGTAGCCTTTAATACAGAACCATCTGACCTTTCCTCAAAACGAAAAAAGCCAAAAACACATGACTTTTCTTCTTTAAAAGGAAGAATAATCACCCCATATGATGGATACTCACCCCATAAGAATCCTATAAAGGAAGAATATTTAAAAGCTCTGGAGGACAATAAAGCATTTTGCTGATTATGATGACAAGCTGTTTTATAGGTTCCTTAAAAAGATAGATTCTTCGAGGATATTAACCCGTTGCTCTCACCTCATGCACTTTTCTTCTTTTGACATTCTCTGTCATATTCCGTATCCATATGGTGTTGGATGTACAATTTGATCTTATTATACTCCACCTCCAGGACCACAATCCAAAGATAAGTAAATCTTACATTGCTGTAGAATTTCTTGAGCTATCTTGTTTCGGTTGCAGTGTTCAACCTAGGGTATAAAGCAGTGATTTTTAGGGTAACCTGTCCATGTAAGCATGCAGCAAGGAAGAGCCAATCCACCTAAATTTTTGATTTTTAGGGTAACCTGTCCATGTAAGCATGTAGCAAGGAAGAGCCAATCCACCTAACGTGCAAATCCGCCAGAGGATTTGCTGTGGTATGGTGACAAATTTGCACTTTCTACAAGGAACATAATTTTTGGATGATTGGATCAGTGTTTTCACATGCAAGCGACAACGTCTAAAGAAAGCAGTAACCGGAGGGTACTGTGACAATGATGCGAGTGAGAAAACAAGGGTAGGACGCTAGCAAAGCAAGAGAGGATGGTTCGTAACTTTTGACCTGATGGGGTCGTAGACGGCGTTGGGGAAGAAGAGCACCGGCAGGGAGGTGGCGGAGAAGTAGAGATGGGCGGCGAGGGCCGCGAAGGCGCCGTCCGGGCACGGGTAGTGGTAGAGCACGGCCGACTTCTTTAGCGCGCTTTTCATGCCGCGGCCGGGAGACTGGCTCGAGAGGAGAGAATATGGCGAGCGGCGGAGCGCTGAGGCAGCGACGGTGGCGGCGGATTGCATCAAAGTGACCGTGTGCGATTTGGGGCCGGAATTGTATGGGCTCGGAACCGATATATGAGTAATGTATCGCTATTTTATATCGTGAAAAACACCGTTATAAGTGGAATAAAACGAATTAATGGTCATTCTACATAGAACCCAATAAAAAAAAAGATGTTAAAAATCAATAAATAAATAACGATAGCATCTCTCTAAATACAAAAAATATTTAGATAAATAATAATAGCATCTCTCTGATTTATCGTTCACAAGTCTTTGAGGAGGCATCATAAGATATCAATGTTATGTGCTAGAAAATGTGCATCTCTGATTTAGAATTATTAACAATATGTGCTAGAAAATGTTATGTAACTAACATTTCATATTAGAACTCAAAATCACTTTCATATATGATAACCAAAATCATATAGAAGATTTGCTCACATCTGCATAAGGGCTGGAAGGCTGCTGCTGTCCCTTAAGATTGCTGGTGTCTTTGGCCACTTGTTAGCTTAGCAGGCTCATTTCTTTCATTCATGAATTGCATATGATGGGATCTTCCGATAGGAAATATGGTTTCTGTTGATAAATGATAACCGGAGGATACAATCGAACAAGCTATCTCAAAATCAAACAATTCCCATCAAGCACTCTTCCACCATGTTTTCATCCCACCCTATGGCTTACATCTAACAAGATCTTAAGATCGCGCAAAGAATCCCCTGTATCTTTTCATTGGACACAGCATCCTTCATCATCAGGGCATCGCACAGACGGTTCAAGTCTTCCAATGATTCTGGCGGCATCTCTGCGTTGTCACCGAGCCGCGTCCTTGATGCCCGAGCGCTCAACATGGCTTTCCTCTATAATCACCACAAGATGATCAGAGACCCACCAGAAGAACGAAAAACCATGACAAACACAAACCTTGGATTTCCTCAAGCGCCTCTTCATAAAAAAGGCCATATTTTGAAGCTCCAAGTTCTGGTCCTCGAGGCGGCGCCATCCTTCCTCGCACTCTTCGAGCTGCCTCCGCAGTCTTTCCTCAGAAGAGGTCTCCTCTAATTTGGCGGAAGCTTGTCCTTCCTTGAGCGCGACGGGGTCATCGTTCGCGGAGGCCATCTTGGCGCCGAACAATGCCGACAAGAAGGAGGGGGCTCGGCTGGACTCCCCAGCTCTCCTGGGCGGCTGTGCAGGGAGCTCGATAGAACTTCTGCTGAACCCTGGAGACGAACCTGCATAAAAATGCAGCGCTAAGCCCGGGGGACTTCTGACGGAGAACGATGGCCTCTTGGTTTTCCGAAGCCATGTCGAAGGATGGAGAAACCTGAGATTGATGGAACCAAGAAAGAGGAGAGGGGAGGGGAAGAGGAAGGCGGCAGTTAAAGAAGGATGGGGAGGGAAGACAGGGAGAGTAACGAACTCTTGAAACAAGTGCCAGGTGTACATGGATCTCATCCTTAACTAGATTTGATTCCAGGGGTGACGTCCGGTTTGGCACTTCCGATCCTCTATCTTACGTGCAATTATTTTATCTGGAATCCCATGGCATAATGCTGATACATCGTGTGATAGAATAATACTTGCAAATATCTTGTTGTGCGGTTCTTTTTGTTTATGCATCGCATTAGCACCTCAAGCTTTAACATCAAATATTTTGTTTATTTTAATTAGCTATGTTGTTCTTAATATGAAATTAACTCTCAATCGAGAGAGGTTTTGATGCCTATTATGTATGGCATAATCGAGTGGAATTAGAAGAAAAAACAGGGGGAAAAATTAATGTATTGGAATTACGTCGTTTCATGTTTTGTTTTGTATTTAGATTGACGTGGAGGTTGCTTGCTGCATGAAGAAGGAAGCCATCGATGTCGTCCATCGTGGTCTTTGTACGTTGGTGAACTCGTTAGACTGTTCATGGCCGGCTTCGGAGAGGAGAAAGGAATCATCAGAAAAGCCTAAAGCGATGGTCGTGTCATCTCCCCACTCTTGCTTCCTTTTTGCTTTCCATCGTGCCTTTGCTGTTCTCTCTCTCTTGACTTGACTTTGCTGTGGTCTCTCTCTCTCTCTCTCTCTCTCTCTCTCTCTCTCAGAGTCTACATCGGAAATCAAACTCTCTCTCTCTCTCTCTCTCAGAGTCTACATCGGAAATCAAAAGCTCTAAATGCTTCGTGATCCCGACGTACGATCCTTCAAATCACTGGTTAACTCAACTCTTTCGGCCCGCTGCGAAAGGCTTTCCTTGAGCCCGAAGAAACGATCCCATTTAGCTTTCAGAGCACTTCTTTCGTTGCCGTGGCATGTTATTTTGCATTTGGACGTCGGAGAACTCTGCGTTTGAAGTTTTGGAGCGCGCGCAGAGGCGAGGGAGTGAGAGGTATGGAGGAGCGAGGGGAGGGCGGGGGCGAAGGACGGCCGAGGCCACCTCGAGGAGACTTCGGCGACATCGTGCTTTCTTGGTCGCTGGGTCAGATTCTCGATGAGAACCTCTTCCAGAACCAGGTTTTTGTCGCCCGTTCCGCTGCCGGACGGTAGCATACGAGTCTGTTTATCGTCGTCTTTGATGGGTTTATTGTGCCGCTCTGCTTCCATTTGCATGTTCAATAGGCGACAGTTGCGAAATTACATGCATAACATGGGATCAAAATTCATCTGCTACAATGTTAATTTTGCAGCGTTAGATTTTACAAGGCTATTCCTTTTTTATCTTTCTTCGTGTGAGGCCACACTTCATGGAGAGCCTTTTGATGTGACTTGGTAAAATGAAAGGTGGACTCTTTTCGCTTCAAGAACGACCAGCAAGAGTAGAATTGTAGCCTTTTTAACTTAAGCACAATGACCCAGCTTTCTTTTCTCCTCTTGTGATTCTTGAGCTTCATGTATGCTTCTTCGTTTCCTTTCTTACTAAGCATGGATTTGGAAAACTTGTTGTGTTATTAGATTGTTTGCAACTGTTATCTTGGGGAGTAAACATGACTATCTTGATTCATTGTGTTTTTTGTTAGATTCTTTTTTCTGCTTAAGCTCTTCAATTATAAGTTTCAAGTTTCCTTGTGCTGCCATTAGAATTGGTCTTATGTTCCACATAAACTTTGCAGGTAGCTTGACATCTCGGTAAAACTGTTGCAGGACAAGATGATCATAAAAATCAAGATTTTGTGTGTAAAATCTCAAGTCGAAAATAACATGAATGAAATTTTTATTGTTCATGCCTATCAGGATCTGGAAGTTTTCCTTGATGGACTAATTTTGACATATTTATAATTGGAATTTATGTTGTTTCTCCAGCAGTCGTGATGTTATTTTTTGTTATAATTAAAATTTTATCTGGTCTATTTTGTCCAATTAAGATAGTAAACTTGACTCTTTTTAGTAGTTAGAAGTCATTGCCTTTGTCCAATTAAGAAAAAAAATGTGTATCATAAGCTTCAGTAACTTTTCTTGTTTATCTTCTGCTGTAGGTGGTGAAAATACCATCTCTGTTTCTATCAATTGAACATTATTTTGGATCTTTTGCTGCTCCTTTGATGGAAGAGACACGTGCAGAAATACACTCTTCTTTGGTTGATATTTCAAAAGCTCCTCGCGCAAAAATACTCGCCATAGAAAACGGACAGAGAAAATCCGAAACTACTCAGGAGTATTATATTGATGTTGAATTTCTCAACAATCACATAGATTGTGGAAGTCAAAATTATAAGGCACGGAATGGTGATCTTTTCATTCTATCAAGTATGAAACCAGAGGATGTCAGGGATTTCAATAGATACAATGTTGCTTGTTGCTTAGCGTTGGTCACCAAGGTTTCAATGGATGATGATGTTCAGAAGGGTTTTGTTGTGAAATTACCTAAGTTCACTGATGTGGAATATGATATGGGTAACTTCAAATTTGCATTATTTCTGACTAACTTATTGACAAATATTCGGATTTGGAAAGCACTTTGTTTCACATCAGGAATGAATAACAACATCAGGATCATCAATGAAGTTCTGTCACCCAGGCCAACGGTAAAGATGACCATGTTTTCAAGTTTCTTTTGTCATTTATTTTCTTATGTACTTCTATGCATTTTATCTGCACTTAAAGCATTTAGTAACTGTTACATTTGTCCTTACTAGATGACGATAGATTTATTTCTTCCTATTTCCTTGCAGGTGATCGCCACATGTAACACTAGTTTATCTGGAGTGAATGACTATTGGGTTACTAAATTATTGGATAAATTATGTTCGTTTGATCTGAATCTGTCACAAATGGAAGCTGTACGGGCTGCAATTCATGCAACAGGATGCAGAGATTCACACTGTGTGGAACTTGTATGGGGCCCTCCAGGAACAGGGAAGACAAAGACAGTTAGTGCTATGCTGTGGGCATTCTTGCATATGAAATGCAGAACCCTTACCTGTGCTCCAACAAATGTTGCAGTAATTGGGGTCTGTTCTCGTCTACTTCAGTTGATCAAATACACTGATGAAAAGGATAAACTACATGGGCTGCCATCTTCCCTTGGGGATGTACTTCTATTTGGAAACAGTGAGCGTATGGAAATAGATGATGAGCTCCAAGATGTGTTTTTGGATTATCGTGTTGAGCGACTTGTTGATTGCTTTGCACCATCAACAGGATGGAAATATAGGATATCTTCAGTGGTCAGTTTGCTTGAGGACTGCAGTTGTATGTACCATATGTTTCTTGAAAATAGCCACAAGGAGGAAGCCTTAACCTTTACAAATTTCTTTAAGAAGCAATTCAATGCAGTGGTCACACCTCTTGAAAATTGTATAAGGAATTTGTGGATCCATACAAATTGCATTTCATCCGGCAATGTAACTGAAATATCCTCTCTCCTGAATTTGCTTGAAACAATGCATAACTTGTTATGTGAAAAAGAACTCAGTGATGATGAATTGAAAGAGGTCCTTCTACCAGATAACTCAAAATGTTTACTGACAAAAAGTATTCATGACCCTGCCTCTCTAGAACATGGATTTTCTACCAGTAAACTATTGTCTGAGGCTAAAGTTGAATCTCTTCGTCTATTGAGAGTTCTTCAGAGCTCTCTTTCGCTACCTAATACTGTGGACAGTAGCCAAATCCGCACTTATTGTCTTCGAAGTGCCTCACTTATATTTTGCACTGCTTCTAGTTCTTCTATGTTGCATCATGTGGAGATGAATCCTCTTCATATTGTAGTTATTGATGAAGCTGCTCAACTTAAGGAATGTGAATCAATGATCCCACTACGGCTTAATAGGCTGAACAATGCCATTTTGGTGGGAGATGAGTGTCAGTTGCCATCAACCGTGAAAAGCCAGGTTTATCTGTAACTACACCTATGGACATCAGTAGCAATGTTAAATACTCATAGCATTGTATGTTTGTCATAAGCATACAATGTGGTTTATTTCAGAAACTGTTTTACAGCAGTTGGAGTCTAATGTATACACTTCAGGACCTCAAGTTAGGGATGACAACCAGGCATAATAGTTTTTTTTTTTTTCTACTCATCTCATCTTTCTACTCAAAAATCCCATCCAGTTCTCACCCCATCCATGTCTTCGGTCAATAATTATAATATCATCTTCAGTCCATAAAAGAGCTGACTGTATTAGGTTTTCCTGCACTGCCTCCATGTAATTAGCTTCTGGGTATACATGTGCTATTATTGACATTTTTTAAGTTAAATTTACTAGAAACTAAAGGGAAACTATTCGTATGAAATTTCTGCTTGGATTTTCATAGGATGTGATAGGCCCAAAACGGGGGTATGTAACACTGCTCTTTCACCTGAAAAGAAAAATACGAACCTTGCACCATTCCCTAACAGTTGTTAGTAATTATACCCAACCTAGTCCCATGCCACATCAAAACTTGACCCAACCCATTTGTGCTGGCTCATCTGGTGCACTAAGGAGGGTCGGTTTTGAAGGTGGTATTACCTACTTGAGGTTCACTGACAAAGTATCTTTTTTGATGTTTCACATATTTCATGTTCTTGTTACTGATAACAAATTTTTCTTTGTTTTCTGAATTCTGTTCCCCAGGTTAGCAAGGATGCAGGTTTTGGTGTTAGCCTCTTTGAAAGGTTAAGTTCTGTGGGACAAAGGAAGCACCTTCTCAACATGCAATACCGCATGCACCCTTCAATCAGCTTATTCCCAAATTTCAGATTTTACAAGAAACAAATTCTTGATGGCCCAAATGTTGAGGGCATCAATTACAACAAAAATTATAAGGACCTAAAATTTGGTGCTTATGCTTTTCTAAATGTTGCCGATGGGATAGAAGAGGTGGATGAACATGGGAATAGCAAGAGAAACTTGGTTGAAGTTGTTGTTGTACTGCATTTGGTCCAAAGACTATTTATACGTATGTTTTCTTCTTGTTTTAAAGTTTACCTTTTAAAATTTTTAATAGCACAAATGATGCTTTTGCATTTTTCCTTTTTTTTCATGCCATAATCTATTCTTGCTCTATTTGTCATGAAGAATCCCTTTTTTTCATGCATAATTTCTGGGATCTAAACAATCTGTCTGCTTAGTTCTATCATTTTCTTTTACACAATGCAGCCTGCTGCACCAACCTTGACTACTGTTTGCTAAATAATTTATTTATGTAGTACTTTAGTACTCAGCACAAACATACTCATATATTGGCAGCATAAGTCTGCATCCCAGAACATCCTTTCCCCTAGGGGAGGTTGATTGTCCTGAATTGGCAACAAAAAGGTATGATAAAATTGGATGAACTCGTTCTTAGAAAATAACCAGTACCCTTAATTTTGTTTTATCTCTAGACTTTGAGTAGGTTGGTGGACTTTTATGCCAACATTCAGACCATTGGCCTTGATTTTCTTTAAACCAACAACATATGCGAGTGATATTTTACTTGTTCAGAAGAGTAGATTCAAGTTGACCATGTTATGTAACTATATCAAGGAATGACACACAAAAAAAAAAGAAATCTAGAGAGACAAACTGAATTGTGTGAGAAGATGAAATTTTATTCTGGGGTGTGACTTTTTAGCTGGACTAGCCTGCATAATCTGGAGAACATTCAAGATTTCTAAGACCCCCATAAATTCTTTTGCATGTGTCAGTGCCTACTTGACTTTCTATTCTATTCCATTTTTGCAATTTAATGGAAATGTAATTCAGAAAATATCAGCTACTGGTTGCTTTTTGTGTGTGGCTTTAATTTTGTTTAGTTATAAATTTTTGGCTATTATGCTATTCTATATGGTCTGAATCAAAATGATGAACTTAAACTTAAGAAGTTAATGCTTAAAAGAGTCAATGAATTGTAGCTATTCGTAGTATTAAACCGAAGAACATATTAAACTTGATCTGAGCATGTGCGATGCCAGAAGATTTTTATTAAGCATGCAGAATGAGAAGAAGGCTGACAAAATTATGCTGTTTTAGGAAGAAATAGTTTGAAGTCTTTCCTATTGATACTAACTTTGTTGTTAAACCGTTCCTTCTCTCTTTAGTGGATCGTCCACATAGGATGCGTGAATTGACAATTCTCCTTCAGTCAATTGTACCTAATTATTTACCAGGGCTAGGGTTGTTATGCTAGCAAATATTATATAACTATATCAAGTAACAGTTTCCTGATGAACTGATCATGTAGTTTTTTCCAGCTGTCATGGATGTGTTCTCTTGTTTTTACAGATTGGGAAGCTTCTGGTCAAATACTTAGCATTGGAGTCATTTCACCATATAGTTCTCAAGTAAATGCAATCAAGGAAAAACTTGGAAACAAATATGGGGCATATGATGGCTTTAGGATAAGAGTGAAGTCTATTGATGGATTTCAGGGTGAAGAGGATGATGTTATTATACTTTCGACGGTGAGGTCTAGTGATAAAGCTAATGTTGGTTTTCTTCAAGATCATCAAAGGACTAATGTTGCTTTGACAAGGGCTAGGTACTCTTCTCATAGCCACACAAGAATGTTAAATGACAGTCACAATTATGCTTGTAAATGCTTATTTATCTTTCCAGAAGCTTTTATGTCGTTAAGATCAAGTGGTTTATGCTTATTGTAGGCACTGTCTCTGGATTGTGGGAAATGCAAAAACATTAGAAAGAAGCGGCACCATATGGAAATACTTAGTTCTTGATGCAAAGGCACGAAAATGTTATTTCAATGCTAATGATGATGTCTGTTTGGCTAAATCAATTTTGCATGTAAAGCATGAACTTGATCAGCTTGATGATTTGCTAAGATCAGATTCAGTTCTTCTCAGCAGTTCAAGATGGAAGGTATACCCATTAATTCAATTACAAGAATTAGTAAAGAGTATTTGGCTGTCTTTTTTTGCTTTCTTGTGAAATTTACCAGTAAAATTGTCAACATTATTACTTATGCACTTTATCATTTTCATTCTTGTTGCCAGTAAATAAGTAGAGATGTTTCCACCTTGTTTCTGTTTGTGAAGACTTAAGAAGGAATGTAGTAGCACAAAAAAAGAAAAATAGAAAAGAAATAAACAATACAATTGACATCCAACCACAAATAAACAGGAACATTGTCCAAAATATTCCATAGAAGGACATTGAATAGAGAAGCAAGTACTAAACAAGAAATATACAATTAAACATCAACTGAATATTTTCCAAAATAGCATAACCAAGAAGCTCAAAAACTTTAATACAGTAGTATGTTCATGCATCTTCATGTGTATCATCTCATTAGGGCATTTCATTAAGTTTAGATACAACTTCTATAGGTGAAGCACCAACATTATCTATTGTAGTCCATTTTGACATTTGTCTCAATGTTTTGCAATTTAGATGTACATATGCTGTTTTATAGAATAGTTTAAAATTAGTAGGTGATACTGTACAACTTTATTGAGCAGAACATGATTTTTATGGATGCAAACTTACAGTAATATCCTATATACTGCCCAATTCACTGGTCATATAGTTTTATAGTAAGGAGACTAATTTCTTTTCATGATTAGTGTAATTTATAAATACATTTCTTCAGAGAAGATGACTTTTAGTGTGGTCAGGCCCCCTCTGGTGCCCAATGCCTGACTTGGTGCGTGTTTTCACTTTTCAGTATGTCTAATATTGGAGTAATATATTATGTGAGATGTCATTGAATTTTTACAATGACAGTAACACATCCCACATTTTGTTATGTGACTGGCTTTTTATAGTTTGTTATGTTCAAATGTTTGATTTTGCTGTTCTGTTGATTATTTTTATAAGCATGCAAAATGCTAATCAGATTATCTTTCTTGTACAATATACAGGTACTGTTTAGTGATGACTTCAAAAAGTCCTTTTTAAGATTGAGACAGCTTCATGCTAAGCAGGAAGTAATTCATTTGCTGCTAAGGCTTTCCAATGGTTTGTGGTCAAAATCTAAAATACAAGGCATATCCGATTCATTTGATCTTGTAAGAATTTCCAGGGTTAAGGATCTTTATCTCATCTGGACTGTTGACATCATTAAGGATGAAAGATATGTCCAGGTAATAAAGGTGTGGGATCTCTGTCCATTTGAACAGATTGCAAGACTTGTATCACGTCTTGATCATATATTCTCAACGTACACAGAGGTTTATTTGAAACACTGCAAAGCTGCTTGTGTTGAAGGGTATATTCACTTTTCTTAGCTGCAATGAATTTGGCATTCTTCATCATTGTTCTATAATTTCTGATATCTTTCTTTTTCCTGCGACTGAACTGCACTCATAATTGACATTTACTCTTTTGCCTATTTGATTAGACACAGCTTTAAAACATGATAACAATGCATAACCAACATCAGTTGGCTGCAAAATAATTCCTAGCTAAACCAAGCATACCCTGACTAGGTCATTGTTCACATTAGCTGATTCTTTTGAGTTACATTTTTAATCATGTCAAAAGTTGGACATTGTAAAAAATATGGTTCAAGAACATTTATGTTTGAACAAATTATTAGTATTATGCCCTTTTAACTATACATCTTAAACTATGTTTGTACTTTTAAGAATTGCAATCTTGGCAGTTGAGATGTGCTTAACCTAATTTTGCTCATGCTTTTGCTTGGCTTGATCATTAAATATATTACCTAAGTCTAAAGCAAATCTTGATATGATACTACATTGTTCAGTTTAATTATAGCTGACCTTTGATATTGCTAGGCACTGTCATGCTATGGTTCAGTTTGAAACAACTTATTTAAATAAGTTATATTATTATTTTTCTATCATTAGTGGTATTTTGTTCTTTGTTATTTGTGAGGTTTATTGTATATTCTTGTTTCTGCAGCCATTTTTTTCTCCTCTCTGTTTAATATAATTTTGCTGGTACTTAATAGGAAACTTGAAGTGCCGATGAGTTGGAATGTTGTCTGCGATATGATTCGTTACAAGACATTAAAAAAACCCAGATCAACTACAGAGGAAGATGCTGTACAATTGGATTCATCGGGTCATATGGAGGATTCAAAAGTCAATGAGAGCCTTTTATTAATGAAATTCTATTCCTTATCATCTAGAATAGTAAGGCATTTGTTAATAGCTAATGATGGGACTGATGTAGTTATTCCATTTGAACTAAATGATCAAGAAAAGGAGATAATCTGTTTTCCACTAAGCACTTTTATTTTAGGTCGGTCAGGGACAGGGAAAACAACAATACTGACCATGAAACTAATTCAGAAGGAACAACTGTATTCTATTGCTTCCGAAGGTGCTTCTGAAATTTTTGGCTTATCTGATGCTGCAGACAGAAGTGTTGTACTAAAGAAGCATTCTAGTCCGAATACAGGACATTTCTTAAAGCAGGTTTTTCTTACTGTTAGCTCCAAACTATGTTCTGCAATCAGGAGCCACATATGCCAACTGCAAAGGTCTGTTGCCTGTGGAATCTTTACATCTATAACTGATCATTTTCTTTCCATTTGATTTAAAATTTTAATGAATGTTATCCTCATCATCAGTTCATAGTTAAGTGGAAGTTTTTATTTGTCTTTAGCTATTAGGAGTCATATTCTTTTACTATTATTTACTCAGAGTATGTAGGTTATGAAGTTTAAGGACACTATTAGTGCCATTCTAATTTCAAGGCTTACTATAAATACCTTTGAATTTTGAACTTAATCTACAAATCAAATTGTAGCCTAGATTGCTGGTATTTTTGCCCTTTAAAGGTTGTAGCTTCGATTGGTTTATTATTTTACCTCATTTCTTATACATCTTGAGCCACCAGATCTTCACTGTGATTGGTGGTATATTTTCCCTTTATAACTTGCACATTACCAATTGGTCGTTTTCAATACAGAAAATAAGTTATCTAAGCATAACAGTGGTTTTAAGGCATGGAATGTCCTAGTGCCTTTGAGTCTATTAACCGTGGTTTGTTGCAATGTTTCCAGCATTGCTTCTTGTTGTGACTTTTGTGGTCCAGCAATTTCTCCGGAGATGAATGATAAAAGTGAATTATCTGATTTATTAGATATACCTGACAGTTTTACTAGTCTAAAGCAAGATCATTACCCTTTGGTCATTACATTTCGGAAGTTTCTGATGATGCTTGATGGCACTTTCAATTCTTTCTTTGACAAGTACTACAATAAGTGGGGAGTTACACCAAACCAAAGAGGATGTGCAAAGTCATTTGCCTTGCAATCTCTTATCCAGAGTAAAGAAGTCAACTATGAGAAATTTGTTGGGTCCTATTGGCCCCATTTTAATAAACAGCTTACTAAAACAGTCAATCCATCTACTGTTTTCACACAGATAATTTCCCACATCAAGGGTGGATTGGATTCAGGAACAGTTCATGCTGGTAAACTTAAAAGGGAAGATTACCTTCTTTTGTCAGAGAAGCGAGTCTCAACATTAAGCAGAGAAACTAGAGAGACAATATATGACATTTTTATTGATTATGAGAATAAAAAACTTCTATATGGGGAATTTGATTTGTCTGATTTTGTCAATGACCTGCATCAACAGCTTGCTTGCAATGGCTTTGCTGGGGATATGATTGATTTTGTTTATATTGATGAGGTTCAGGATCTCACTTTAAGACAGATTGGACTTCTTAGGTACGTCTGTAAGAACTTTGAGGAAGGCTACACTTTTGCAGGAGACACAGCACAGACTATTGCCAGAGGAATTGATTTCCGGTTTCAGGATATCCGTTCCCTTTTCTATACAGAGTTCCTTTCAGAGGTCAATAGTGGATATCAGCAGAAAAAGAAGGAAAGAGAAATACATGTGACAGATATGTTTCAGTTAAATCAAAACTTTCGAACTCATGCTGGTGTTTTGGGATTGGCCCAGAGCATTATGGACCTCCTTTACTACTTCTTCCCACTGAGTGTTGATAAATTGATTCCAGAGTTTAGTTTAATATGTGGAGAAGCGCCTGTATTGCTTGAATCTAGTAATGATGAGAATGCTATTCTTACTATTTTTGGAAACAGTGGTAGCGGTCAGAGATGCCTGAGTGGATTTGGAGCTGAACAAGTCATTCTTGTCCGTGATACTGTCACCAAGGAGCAAATTTTTGATCAAATTGGGAAACAAGCTCTTGTTCTGACTATATTAGAATGTAAGGGCCTTGAATTTGAGGTAACTATCTACTGGATGTCGTTTAACTTCAAGTGTGTGTATATATTGATTTAACAAAAATAATGACAACCACAATGTTTTTGGGATCATCATAACTAATTTGGTATACTGTTCAGGATGTTTTGCTTTATAATTTCTTTGGAACGTCACCACTGAAAAAGAAGTGGAGAGTAACATACGAGTATATGAAGCACCATGATATTCTTGAACCTTCTGTTTCAAGGACATTTCCTTCATTTGAACTGGAAAGACACAATCTTCTTTGTTCGGAATTGAAGCAGCTCTATGTTGCCATAACTCGCACAAAGCAGAGACTCTGGATTTGTGAGAATACCGATGAGTATTCTAAACCGATGTTTGATTATTGGAAGAGGCTATGCCTTGTCCAAGAAAGACACTTGGATTCTTCCCTTGCACAGGCCATGAAGGTAGCAAGTAGTGCAGAGGATTGGAGATTACGTGGTATTGAGGTTTGTGTTTCATATGCTTATTGGTGTTAAACAGCCATTTGCATATTTACTTTCTATTTACTTGAGGCTTTACCTGAAATATAAATATACTGTAAATTCTCAAGGATTAATCATCAAACCATAAATTTTTTTCTCTTTTTCAGCTATTTAATGAGGGGAACTTTGATCTGGCTGCTGTGTGCTTTGAGAAAGCTGGGGATGAATACAACGAAAAGTGGGCTAAGGCAGCAGGTCTTGTTGCGCATGCTGACCATGTTATCTCTACAAATACAGATATGGGTGAGATTGCCCTAAAAAGAGCTGCTGAGATCTATGAATCCATTGACAAACCAGAAAGTGCTGCTACCTGTTACATTAAATTGAATGACTTCAAAGAAGCAGGTTACATATACAGAGACTATCATCTTTATCTTCCGTGTTTCTTATTTGAGTTCTTTCAATAGGCATGCTATTTGATTGGATTGTAGCATTTAACTGTTGTTGTTGTGTTAACATAAGATGTTAGTTTCGTAGAAATATAAAAATTGAAATCTAGTTTAGCATGTTAACTACTGCTTAACATTAAACGAAGTCTTCTTTTTTTCCTGACATGTTTATGCCAGACTCCAACATTCCTAAAACTTCGACTTTCCTCATGAATATCATATACTTGTGTTCTACTTTCTTTATTTGATCGTCATTTATGCAGGTATGATTTATATGGAGAAATGTGGCATATCAAGGCTTAAAGATGCGGGGGACTGTTTTGCAATGGCAGAGCGTTGGACTGATGCTGCTCATGCGTATGCTAAAGGAAAATTCTTATCAGAATGCCTATCAGTTTGTTCCAAGGGGAGGATTTTTGAGACAGGATTGGAAATTATTGAACAATGGAATGAAGCTTCTTGTACTGATGGAAGACAGAAGCATGAACTGAATGAGATGATATCATCTTATCTGGAGAATTGTGCCCAACACTATCTAGAGCTTGGAGATATTCAACGCATGATGATGTTTGTTAAAGCTTTCCAGTCAAATGATGTACATCTGCATTTCCTGGATGTAGTTCATCATTTCTTGAAGTCCAATAATCTTATTGATGATTTGCTAACTGTGGAGCTAGAATTAGGAAACTATATAGAGGCTGCAAGCATTGCAAGAAACAAAGGAAATATGTTATTAGAGGCAGAGATCCTTGAGAAAGCTAACTGTTTTGAGGAGGCAGCTACATTGCTTCTTTTACATGTTCTTATGAGCTCACTTTGGTCATCCGGAAGCAAGGGGTGGCCACTGAAGAGATATGCAGAAAAGGAGAACCATTTGATGAAAGCAAAAGAACTAGCACAGTGGAAGTCAGGTTCATTTCAGGAATATGTTTTCCTGGAAGCAGATATATTATCAGATAGAGAGAAAAGCTTGTCTGACATGTCAAGACACTTAGTTGAGGCTCAAAAGCACTGCAACCTTAGACAGGAAGTATTTAGCAGTCGAGCAATACTTGATGTCCATATTGAATCGAAACCCTTTAAATTTCTCCATGGACAAGTTTCAGTCTTTGATTCTGACAAGCTTGTGAATGATATTATATCTCAAAATTGCCTCTCTGTTGATACAATGATGTATGCTTGGAACCTTTGGAAAGCAGTGATACTGAATTTGCTGTCTCACCTTGATGACCCTAAATTAACCAAAGATGGCTCAAGGTATGAAGAGTTCTATCTTGAATATTTTGGTGTCAGAACATTGGATGAAAAAAACATGTATTTTATCCAAAATCCAGAAGCCTATTGGGTAAAAAATACTGTAAAATTTTCTCTAGTAAAGAACAAAAACCTGGTTTGGTTGAGTGCCAGTGAGTGCATTTCATGTGCTAAAAGTTATTGGAGTACTGAGTTATTTTCAGTTGGTATGAAATTACTTGAATGTTTGCAATCCCTGCATAACTTTTATGTGCAAAAGAATCTATATTCGTTCTGCAGAGGGAGGATGGCCATTTGGATATATGAAGTTGCCAAGTTCCTTCTCGAGTCAGAATTAACATCGGCAAGTAGTATGAATAAGAGTAGTATGAATAAGGTACGTGGATACTACAATTTGTCCCAAACTTGGTACTTTGACGTAATTTTCCCACTAGACTGGAGAAATGACACAATGGAAAATGTGATATTTCTTCATGAAAACAAGACTGCTATGGAGATAATTGATGTCTCCCTTACTGGAATCCTAGAACGTAGGAATGGTAAACTGACACATGGGCAAATTGGGAGGCTGGTGATGTTGCTCTTTCTCACAGGACAATTATCTGATGAATTGTTCAAAATGATTATGAACTTCTTGACTGATATGCAACCTTGGAGAGATTTTATTGAACAATATAGAACTTTTTTGAATTTCGGATTTTCAAGGTTTCCTGTAATATCCACTTTTGAGAGCGCATTGCAAAGTTCGTTTAACGTATATTGGAAAAACGAGATTGATTACCTGTCGCCTCACTGCTTTATCTATCTTATTGAGTGCCTAATGTTTTTTGCATCATCATGCCGGGGTCTTGGTAGACATTTTTTTACTACAAAATCTTCTCTCCTTGAAATGCTCAAATGTCATGGTTGTAAGGGCTATCTGACAGCTTGCTTGTCTTCAGTCCCTGATCTCTCGCAGAACACTGTCCAATTGTCACTCGGATACATAATAGAAACCATCAAAATCCTTCTAGGAGATAAACATCAGTTATTTGCCTGGATGAACAAGTCTTCCATGCGAAGGGAATCATATCCTCTACTTGCACTAAAACTGGTTATTATACTTTATCTGACTCACTTGAATGCTGGAAGGAGTACTTATGCAATTGGGAGGTTTCTTTCAGAGAATAAAATATATGAAGATTTGCCTAAGGCGTTCTCTATGCAGCTTCTTCACCAAGCAAAAAATTATGGAGCTGGTGGTAGTTTTCAGTTTATAGGACTATTTGCTGAGGCATTACGAATGGTGGGAAATTCTTTAGTCATAGTCTGTTCTGCAGAAAGTCCTGTGATGCTCTCAAGTTTGAATGCTTTGACTATTAACTCCGAGCACTTACGGTGCACAGAAAAAGTTTTTGCCCTATTGTTTCCAGAAAAGAAAATGATATTTCAGAGCAAACAAACAGGAAGAGAACCAATAGAAAAAGGCTCTATTGTAATTGATCCTTCCAATGATAGAAACCAGGAAGTTGACTCTATACGTTCAGATATTTCACATGAGAAAGATCAAGGTCCAGGACTTAGAGACCGAGAATTTGGTAAGGAACTCGCAGAACAATGCGAGCATTTCTGGCAGAAGCTTGAAGAATTTCTATCTGGGAAATATGATGATGTAAGGGAGTTGCTAATATTATCTATTGTTTTCACTGCCTCATACATATTGAGTTTATCTAATGAACTAATGGTGTTTTCTTTTGGTGTAAAATCAAAGGTCGAGGATACTATTAATATATTTGACACCACAATGAATTGGATACAACAGAAAGACCAATTGAAGGATTCTGAAGGGCACTTAATGGCAGAAATGAGGAATTTGCATGTTGAACTCCAATTGCTTGCTAGAATGAGGTGATGTATTAAACAGATGGCTATCAATTGTTCTAGAGGCATCACCACAATTAAGAACTACACTAGGAATTAGCAATTTGTACTACATGATGTTCTCTTGTGTTGTTTTTCTCCTAATTTGCTTCGTTTTCAATTTACTTACTGTTAAAACTAGAATATTTCTTTATTTCAGAATAGTTCTTAATGTAATTCTTTGGTAGGCTCGTTACATTGTTCGAATGTTAGTTTACTCAGCTAGGCACTATCAGCAGCACTCAGTTTTATGGTAATTTAAGCAAACTTCATACAGCTTCCGGTTTCATTTCTTAAGGTATCCTCCTCCCTTACCGGTTGTAAATCACGTGTCAGTAATACTTTTCAGTGATACAATGGATTTTGCACAGTTAACATTACTGGCTTCTTGGAACCCCTCGTGCTATTTAAAGTATCACATGTCATTTTAAGATCAAACATTTTATATCTTTGCATACATATTTATTTCAATAGTTTGAAAGTTTCTGACATCTTTAATGGAACGATTATGTTACTAATGACATCTGGTAAACCAAGCCATTTTTCAAAAAAAGGTAAAAATGAAACAATTAACTTTAGGATATAAATTGGTATGCGAGTTATAATGAAGTTGTAGATGCAAATTAGACTTAAAGAATAACTAATGTATCCTCAAACAAATTAGAGTGGCAAGTCATATCGCAAGGTAAAATAGGATTCTGATTACACTTTTCGGTATGACATTCTAGACGTTTTTTGGTTTTGCCAGGTCTGAAGGAACACAAGAAGGCTGCCCAACAAAAGCTGACCTCTATTCAAAGTGGAAGGGGCTGAGAGCAAGCTTGGAACCTCTAATGGACAAATTAATCCCACAGAAGGAAGCTGTAACCAAGGAAGCATCTCCAAGCGATGACGATAATGATATTGATAACACTCAAGGTTGTGATCCAAACATGAGGGAAGCTGTTGCAATACCTGAGGCTTCTTCAAGCAGTCAAACCAAGGCAAGCAAACATAAAGAAAACAAGAAGTCTAGGAAAAAAGGCAAGGGCAAAGGCAAGAGAAGGTAGATTTGTCTCCGGTTAAGGTTTTGAGTATTGCTAATTAGACGACACAGCAGGTTATATTTTGTGTACATACTTATATTTTTGTGTTTCGGCCGCAACGGTACATTTATTAAAGGAAGTTATAAATTGCATGCTTTCTGAAGCTTGATCATGCAAACAAAAGTGAGAGTTATAAATCTGCCAATTCTGTAGCTTGATCATGCAAACAAAAGTGAAAGTATAACTTCTGCAGGTGCTATCTGATTCAACTGTGTTTGAATTGACTGAGGCTCTTGGTCAAGTTGATCCTAATCTATTTTAGCACCAGTTAGATTCTGGCTTATACATTTAATCAACATAATTGTTTTTTTCTTTTAAGAGATCACTAGTCTTTGGTATTGCATCCTAGTTGGGATGCTTGCAGAAGTCAGCACAGTGTTTAATGGCATCCACTGCTTACAGCATCCTGTCATCCGCTGCTTGACTTGGGCTCTGCATCCTGTACTTTTCAAGGCATGTGTTTTGTTTTGCTGTGTGCTTTTGTGGCTTTCCTTAGCTAAATCATCAAACGACTACTGCTATCTCGATGTTGAAGAAGAATCTGTAACTTGTGAGTCTTTGATCTTCCAGTCTATATCACATTGTTCAAATTTGAATCGAAATTGATGATCCAACTATTCTCTTCAGCATTTGGCTTAGTCAAATTTGCCCACAACAGGTAATTCTTTGGTCCATTTAAATTCATCTTTCGTTATTCCTGAATTGAAAGTTTTACAGGCCGAGTATTGCAATATTGTATGAAAAATAATAAAGAAAATTAAGATGTATTGCTTCCTTCAGTACCTTAACATCGTATGAATTAAGAGAAGACTTCTGCCGTTAGGTGCCGGATTCGGGTGGTGGGCTAACGGGTCGGATCTTTATTTCAGGCCACCGTCCAAGGCCCTCCGGTTTCGGGCCCGGGTTCGGGTATTGGGCTAATGGGTCGGATTTTATACCGCTCGTTGCAGCAATTAATAGCAGACGTCTGGTGGACAGCGTTAAGAGAGCCTTTCCGTCCTCTCGTAAGTCTGCTCAACCTAATCCCTTCGTCTCTGCACGACGAAGAATGGCTTCGATCCGTTCTCCCTGCCTCCAGCCTTCATCGACCTCCGCCCGCGCCGACCCTAATGCCGGCAAATTCCCTACCAAAACACCGAGTTGGCTCTCGAGGCCCCCTCGGCGCGCCCTTCCCCGACTCAAGAAGGCCCCTGCCGGCGGTTCTAGGGCTCTCCCGGACCATTTCCTCTGCCGCTGCCGGAAGAACCATTCATCGGATGAGCAGGAAGAAGGTTCCTCCCAGAACGATTGTTCCGCCCATCAAAGCTGGGATTCTCTGGTCCGGGACGTCGTTAGTGGCGCCGCCAAGAGGTGGGATGACTTTTTGACCGCGTGCCGAAATTCTTGGTCAAGGAATGGGTCGTCGGCTGATGCCTCGGCAGCGGGGAAGGGTGAGGGTAAGGAGGAGAAGAAGGCTATGGAGGAGGAGAATGGGGTGGATGGAGGGGATTGGGATTGGGAGAGGTGGCAGCGGCATTTTACGGAAATCGAGGAGCAGGAGAGGCTTCTCTCCATCTTAAAGGTAAAATCTCCTCTTTTGAAGTTGTCCTTTTAAGGGTTTGTTGTACCAATGCATATCATTCGGTACCAGTCCGATAGGATGCCAGTACACGGATCGCTCTCTATCGAGCAGTACTGGTCTGTTACGGACTTAGCTGGCTTTGTCTAAGTTGTGCGGCACCATTGCATGTCCGTCCACAAATATCAGCCTCCCTGAAACCCTCATAGGGTGAGTTCTTTAGGACCTACAAAAGAGAAAACATGTTAGAGAAAACGTCTCATTCGGGATCCACAAGCAATCATATCAGGAAATACTTCATAACTAATGCAAATTACAAATAGACTTTACAAGCTCTGAACGGTCGCACAACAAAGGATCCAAAATGGTCCACTACAGATCGAAATCTCTCACAAGTGTCCACATGACACAACATTTATTTACAAGCCTAAAATGACCACCAAACCCAATTAAATTAGGGTTGTTAATCCTTCGATCGTCCCTCTACATGTTGTGCAAAACATGAACAAACCAAAAGACACGGATATACATAAGCATTACGTCGAACATCTCATTTACAATTTTGTCCGTGATAGGTCACTTGACCCGTATCGGGCGATACGAGGTTTGTACCGATTGGTAACAATCAATACTCTCGGATTTCGATCGTTACCGACCTGTATTGGTCAGTAACAATCGGATTTTGATCGTTACTAATCAAGATATGAGATTGCCCTATTTCAAATGGTCAATTTGATCGTTTGAAGCTTAAAAAAGGGTTTTTAAATCCTTTTTTTTCTCTCTTCAACTCATTTCACTCTCTCAATCTCTTCAACTCTCTTAAACTCGTTTTTGCTTACATCTCTCTCTTATTTTCATATTTTCACTTTCCTAAACTCAACAAAGCTACGATTTATGCATTGGATCAAATTTTAGGACGTTAATTTGGAAGGATTAAGAGGAAAAACACTCTAATCCAGAGGTATGTATTCTCTTTCGAGATTTTTATTGATTTATGAGATGATTAAGTCTATTTTATGTGGTATATGAATTAGTGTCTAATATGTTGTTTGATGTGATGATAGAATAGTGTTAATTAGGGAGTAATTAAGGTCTTTAATGTTGTTATTAGTGTGTTTAATATTGATTTTTTTTTTGAAATTAGACAGATTAATAGGTCAAATCTTTATATTTCATGCATATTAAGGATTGAATTATATGTTTGGGATAGTATAATAGGTTTAATCAGGTTTTAATTAATTTTCTTAATGTTGTGATTAGTGGTTTTAACGATGATTTAATCAAAATTTGATCAATATTACATCAATTTATATTATTTTTGTTAAAATTATACTAAATTTATATTTATTTCTAACTTAAAAATCCTAATCTAACTTTTTTTCTATTTTAAAGATATTTTTAAAGGTTTTTTTTATAATTTTGGGTGTACCGATGTACCATCGATATGTCTCGGTATGTACCATACATAGCAAGGGTTGGTACATCGGTACGAACCGAAATTGTAATCCTTGAGCCATAGTCTTATATTGCTTGAGTTTCTTTGACTTTGTTCTCTTACTTAAAAAATGGGCATTCGGTTGCATGAGTCTTACTGATGCTGAGTCTGAAAGTCAACGTATGCAGCCTTGCCTCTGCAAGAGGGGATACTATTTTTGTGACTCAAATTTGGTCTCTGCCACAAAAAGCAACCTTAGGACCCCCTTATGTGAATCTAAAATTTTGCTCCTTGTGGTGCAGTGAAATTTTTTTGTCCTAGTTATATATGCGGTTGCAACTTGGATTATTTTCAGCAAGCTGCTACTCTTTTTACCATCTTAAAGTGAGTCTGCTACTATTTTTACCATTTTAAAGTGAGTAAGGGAGAAACGTGGGAACCTTTCTCCAAAAGGGCCTTGAGCCTGGTGAGGCAGTAATCACCCACTTTGGAGTAGCCTCAGTTTTCTTAAAAAAGAGATTTGGTGGTTTAATGGCAATTGGCACATCCATTTGATTACTCTAATCTGCTATTGTTTCATTGAAAAAATTGAAGAATTTGACATTTGAAGTGAAGCACATTGTAAATTGCCAATGTGGCAAGCATATGGTTTGGTTGTTCAGTGGAATGATAGCAGTGCATCTGAAGCTTGCATAATAACTGCTTTAGGATAATGTTATAAAATCATATCTTGGTTGTTATAATTGCCTTGTTAGTGGGTGAGTCTTGGTGCAACATTGTAACCTTGGTTACAAAGTTCTATGTCATGGAAACACATTCTTTACCTGCAAAGGTAAGAGTACCCTCCTAGGTCCCATCTTGGCAGAAGCCTTTTGCACTGGGACTACTTTTTTTGTCCATTATTACCCAGTTGTTGCTATATAGTACCATACTATGTATGTTTGTGGATGGGGCTTATTGATGAAAATACTATTACCTTTAACAAAGTAGGAGCTAGATAACTTTAAAACGTTGATGTTAAAACCAATAATTTCACTTGTTTCTGTATACCATTTGCACCGTCATGAAGTAGATGTACTTGTAGGAATTATATTATTAAGTTATTATTAGCTATTATGATCAATTTGACATTTATATTTCTATATCTCTCAAATTATGGTGCTGGTTCTTTCTTGTACCATGAATCACACAGTTTTGCTGGTTTGATTTTTGTCTAATAATTTTTTGGTTGGAAATTGTTTACATCATAGAGAAGATGTTGTACTTGACATTCGTAGGAATCTTATTGTAAAGAAATATTTCTGTTGTTTGACCAGTTTAACAATGTTATGTCAAAATCTCCCATAATATGGAGCTAGTTCCTTTTTGACTATATATGCCATACTTGTTTGGTTGGTTTAAGTGTTGTCAACAATAGTTTCTTGGTTGGAAGTGCTTTATCCACTCATGATCACATGCCACATAATGATTGAACCTACAATGCATATAAACCCAGCATATGTAGTTGCATTGGTTACCTTTTAGGTGTTGATGTGTTTTAAAATTTAAATCACCCTTGACAACAGGATAAGGATACTTTATGATGAAAAGTTATTTGGTGCAGACAAGAATGCTTACAGTGTTGCCCTTGATTAAAGCTGATAATTGTCATTAAACTCAGTTATGCATGATACATCCCAGTTGCTACTGCTTTATTTGTACTTACTTGATAGATAGGGAATATTCTGATGTAATCAGTAGTTTAGAATTGCATTAGTTGTTAGTCTAACATTCAAACTGGGAATCTTAAGATGAGAATTACAAGGTAGTATATAGCTCCCTCCTCATTCCTGCGATCTTCAAATTATGGGTTATTCAGATCTTGCAATAATATTAAGGTCCATATTCAAACTTTTGTGCAAATATTATTTTGTTGGTTTTAGTTTTCTCTTCAGTTGTTTTTCTTTTTAAACTTCTAACTATGTTGTCAACAACTTTACAAAACATAATGTCTTTTTACTTAATGAAGTTTGTTTGAATCTTTTGGAGCATGATACAGTTGGAATTATTCTAATAGTTCCATTCCCTATGATGGTTTTGTTTCAGTCACAGTTAAATGATGCTATTGCTAAAGAGGAGTATGAAGATGCTGTAAAGCTGAAGTTGGCTATTGCTGGTGCTACAGAAAATGATATTGTTGGGACAGCAATATCCACTATGAATGTAAGATACTTGTCTTGTTTGTTGTTTAAGCTTATTTTTTTTCTTACTAGTGTTGTTGGTGCAGAGAGCTATAGAGGAAGAGAATTACAATGGTGCAGCTCACATTCGTGACCATGCTGGGGCAGGACTGGTCGGTTAACTCATATACATTTCTTTTAAATTCTTAAATATCTATTACTTCAGCAATTGATTTAGTGATGAAGCTTTGTCCAATTATCGTTACAAAAAGTATTAAATATGTTTTGTCATCAAGTCTGATTAGACAATGTATTGTCAATCTATGCAATTTTTTTATTGTCATTTCTGATAATATGCAAGTAACAGTCTATAAATTGGTCCAGCACTCAGATGAGGTTGACTACAAAAAGGGCCAAACACACATCTCTTAAACTTCTGTTCAGTGCCTGTGCTGTCTCTTAGGTTTACTTGCAGGTTTATTTTAGGTTTTCTTTGACTTCGGGAGTTGCATTGTGCAACAAATGGTGAGAGTGGGAGTATTCTTGGATTGAATAAGCTGTCCAAAATAATAATTATGGTTGCTTTTTCTAGTGGATGACATGTCTCTTTTGAAGTTTCTGACTGAACTCTAGTCAATCGGAATTGTCCAGATGGCATATTTGAAAAGAATTTAGATAAGTCTATCCCATGGCACATGGCCAGTCAAGTTATAAAGAAAGATTTAGTGCTTGAAGAATCTAAGTGAATGGTTAATGTTTGGTGACTTGACTAGTAACAGTTTGTGCAATCTAGTACCTTTATTAGTGAGAGAATAATAAGGTTAACTATTGTATGTTTATGTAGGTTTTGCCTTTGGTAATAATCAAAATATCTACCAATTTTTCATTAGAAGGATCTTCTTAATATGTGATTTTTCAATTTAAGGTGGAGCCCCTCAAGATCTTCCAAAGAAAGATTGCCACTAATGTGTCAAACTTAATGACAATAAAGAAGGAAGTGTCCGAGCATGAACCTGAGAAATTTACAATCATATCTTTCCATTGTGCTTCCAATGTCTAAGTCCTATACACAAAGTTGAAATATAAATACTCTAGAATTCTCTATTTTATACATAAGAAATAAAAAAAATAGCATTTGAGACTGTGCTACAATTTCTGAGTTGTATTGCTGCAGTACTGTCCTCTCCTCACCTGTTCGGAATAAGGAAGGCAGTCCTATGTTAGACTGTCACTCTCCTTGCCATTTCTGGATGATTTAGGAGTCTTAGAAGTCTGCCAATCTATTTAGGATGCTGTAACACTGCTTTAATTCACTTGGATATTGGTTTAAGGAGCCTTCACTGATCGTTTGAAGTCTTTCTGATGTTTTCTCTATAGTCTTCAGCTTCTCTAGACAAGGATTGATTCAAGTGTTGAAAAAGCTGCCATATCATCACCTAAGTCCTCCATGGTGGTCGATGGCACTGGAAATGAGACTGACATTTTATATTTTCCCAAAAAATAGGCTGAACAGCCCTATACTGGCTAGGCTCACGTTGGCCATTGCCTGAGCCCAGTTCAAGTTTGAATAGCTTCACAACATATTCTTGCTGGTAAAATCCATTTTATTTAATTTAATGATGTTGTGTATAAATGATGTTTAACTTTTGCATATCAATTGAAGATGATTTAGTTAAGAAATTTTTTTGATGATTTGAAAAGGCTTGTTGGCAAAGTATTTGCTTTGTGGTGATTGTTTCAACAATTATATGTATTATATATTGTCTTTGAACTTGTCAGACCACTAACACTGACGTTCATTTGGCTTAGTGTATGATGCTGATCGGAAGGGAGTTACATTATGATTTTTTTGGTGTTACAAAAGTGGCTTTTGTATTTTAAGAAAATTTTCTGATATCCTAGTGATAAGTAACAATGGTTTCTTTTCCCACTTTGTACTTTTGCTTCAGTGAAATTGATGTGTTTGAGAAGACATGCAGGTTGGCTGGTGGTCAGGTTTTTCAGAAGATGGTGCTGATCCATATGGTCGAATTATACATATAAGCGCTGAGTATGGAAGATATGTTGCAAGAAGTTACAGCCCCAGGTGTATTACTTGCTTCCAGATTTGTTTAGTTCCCTGACTTGTGAATTGATGACTACATTTGTGCTTCATTTGTTATGGGTTTATTAGTTATTATTGGTTTAATTAAATTTCTGTATGACAATTAAAACTTGTAAAATTGCAACTATAGAAAAATAGATCATGGACGACACTTGTGGTTGTAAAGTAAGGATCAAATAGTCATGTGGAGTGGAAGTATTTTTTATATATATTAAATTTGAAATACATGCAACAATAAATAACAACTGCTAGATAGATCTTTTCCTGCCATTTGAATTTGGGATGGTGAGGAACTAAGTGGAAATTGGGATAGAAGGGAAGATTAGAAGCTCACTGCCCAAGTAACACACCCAAGGAAAACACCCAAGGAATACAAATATTAACACCAAAGAGTCTAATTAGGGATATAGGACCTAAGAACTCACCACTCCAGGCAATCCACCAAAGAGATACAACTCTGAATCTGATGGACAAAGACCTCTCAAGAAACTATTCTTTCATTCAAAATTAGGGTTTGTCATATCGAGCTATATTTTTGCCAAGTATGAGCGGTATGTATCGGTTTGATAGGGGATCGGTATGTGGACCGCCGTATACCAAGCGGTACCATTATATAATCTTGTATCGGGCGATACGGGGTTTGTACCGATCGGTAACAATCCAAATATGATCGTTATTGACTTGTATTGGTTGGATTTCGATCGTTACCGATCAAAGGCTTAGACTGCCCTATTTCAAATGATCAATTTGATCGTTTGAACCATAAGAAAGGGTTTTTAAACCATTTCCTCCCCCTCTTTCAACTCATTTCACTCTCTCAATCTCTTCAACTCATTTCACACGTCTAGCGTATAAAGGCAAAGAGGAAGGCACTAGCATCAATCGCATCGTTGGAAAGAATCTAGTTGGACGATGAGACACCTTCTTAATCGCATTCAATAACCCTCTCAGTCCAGAGACATGGCAGTAATGCGGATAGTAGTGCTTCGACCGATGATGGTGGCGATGCCAGGTAGTCAATGGTTCCATCTATACAATTTGAGGGTAGTGCATGGACCGATGAGCGGTATTTTATGCATGCCACCCAAGATTCAGATCATGGGGCTCGATGAGGTATTGGTTAAGTTTATACACGAAAGGGGAATGGGAAGGCAGTAGAAACTTTTGAGCAGATGCAATAGAGTCTACATAACATAGACATAGAGCCAAGCTCATTATATTCACATATGTCGTATTATGGAGAATTTGACGGTCAACAATAGTACGGTGATAGTTGGTCATACTTTTTCGAGCAGTAGTACAATGATGATTATATGATATGGAGCAACAGATTAGTGGCGAAATTAAAAATTCTGACATTCTCCATGCTCCATACCAATGCATGTGGTTCACGACCATTAAATTACGACCATCATCGTATTGATGCACCAATGACATATGGTGTATCAGTATACTATGTCATAGGATCAATTTCAGGATTGGGTTCGACAAACATATCAAATTGATATGCTAATACATAGGATCGAGGATCCCGATCCATTGCTCGTGGATGGTAGAACTAGATATATCCAACGATTGATTACTTAATTCATTTGAATCTTAAAGCTTAAGTTGTTTAAAAAAATCTAACAATTCAGATCATTTTTTTATAGATAATTTAATACTAATAGAAGGACGGTTCAAAATGTACCACAAAACTACTTTTCAAAGCCCGAAAAAGATATATCACTATTCTTTCCTAATTTAGATTATTTTTTACTAAAATTATATTAAATTATATTTATTTCCAACTTAACAACCCTAATCTAACTTTTTTTCTTCTTCTATTTTTAGGTATTTTTGAATCTATTTTTGGTAATTTTACCATGCTATCGGTACACCCCGATGTGTCGATACATCGGTACGGATCAATAAGGCGAACCTTGTTCAAAATCACTCTATGCCTTTAAGACTTTCGAGATATGGTATATATAGTGGTAGGCTTGGAACAACCCTCCAAGAATGAGTGATTGATTCTTTGCCATTTTTAGATCAAAATAAATAAAGAAATAATTAAATACTCATAGAATAACTAAAAGTCATCTAGGAACTCACTCCTAAAGTAAGAAGAACTTTTACCACCATAACCTTTGTTGAGAGAACTGAATATAATTTTCTTAAGAAAACATATGAAAACTGAATATAATTTTCTTAAGAAAATTGAATTATGTAAAATGCTTCGAATAACTAACTTAATAAGCTTTGTAACGATGTATAATTTATCTCATAAACATCTCAGAATTCATCAATCCATGTGAAATGAGTATTAAAATTCTAATTTATTGAAAAACTAAAAGATCAGTGTGATTTGAGTTCTCTTGATCAAGTGTATGGAGACACTCACATTTAGCTTTGTTGAGGCCAGTATCAGTACTCGTATAGTACATACAACTGAGCATATTTTGATGGTACTTAGGTTCTTGAAGGATATTGATGGACCAAGCTTATGGACCTCTTTCTACCGAGTTCAAGCTACTTTTCCTTTGCTGTTCTTTTGTATTATTGCTGACTGGATGTTAAGAACAATTTTTATGTTAAAAACCAAGGTTCTAAAAGTTGGCGTACTGCCTGATATTTAACGGTCCAATGGGGGCCCGGCATGTGAAATAGGCAATTTTGCCTGAGGCATCCATCTCTCCTGTTACTGCCACGGGCATCCCCTCACATCACTGCTGCTGGTGTCTTCCCCTCATGTCACTGCCACCAGCACCTCGTCCTCGCGTCACCACAGCCAGCGCCTCTTTCTCCCCTCAATGCTGGTGCCTTCTAATTTCTATGCATGTTGCCCTCTCCTTCTCATCATCTTCTTCTCCTTCTCTTCTTAGCCTATTTCTCTTTGATTTGGACAGTACGGACCCACACCGAGTGTTGATATGGCGATCTTTTGTCGGTATTGTATGGTCCGACCATCTGTTAGTATCGGCATCTGGCTGGGATTTAAAACTTTGGTTACAATCCTATAAATGCAAGAAAAACATCAGCCAAGTCTGCCTTGTGAATTGAAGAAAATCTGAAAACCATTTAATGAAATTATTTGAGGAAATTGGGTTTTCCCTCTTAAAACAGGGGAAGCTGGCATGGAGCATGACAGTTCAGATCCTCATGCTAACAAAAATTTGCTAGGGGAAATGGCTCCAGAACTATCGAAGCATTTTCAACTTCTCGTAAATGATCTAAATATGGTCTTTCTTTAACATTAGGAGCTAGTTACACTCGAGGTTCGCCATATCACGACATACTGCTTGGTACGGGTGATATATACTGGTCTGACAAGAGACCGGTATGGGTGGTACATCAGTACGCCCCATGTACCATGTTGGTATGCTTAGTACAGCTCGGTACATACTATACCAACAGTTGGTCGGTACACCGGTACAGACCGGTAAGACGAACCATGGTTACACTATCCCAGAATTTGTTAGCTTCACTATCTGAGCCACATTAACATGAGTATTTTAAGTTCAATTAAGTTTTCATTATGGCAAGGCAGCTGTTTGTTGAGCCTCGAGAGCTTTGCTTGTTCCTCCAACAAGATTCAGTGGCTTATTTTCTCACCTAATATGACTTGTTAATTTAATGATCAAGTAAATATGTTATACCTTTTAAATATTGCCTATATATCGGTATCTCCCATATCATTTGTTAATTTTAAGTATGTGTTCCTTCATTTTTATCTTGCAGACAGCTAGCCACTGGTAGACCAGGTTTTCCTCTATTTGAGATTTTTTTCACCAGGACCAATGGAGAATACAAACAACAGGTGCATTACAAAATCTTTACTTTAACTTGTGCAAGAACAATCAATTTTTTTATTCATGCAAGAGGGGATAACCTTCTAGCTGAAACAATTCAAAAAAATATTATATTGAGTGCATATTGCGATAAAGTTCATCTATCCTTTTTGTTCAGGTGGATTAGTATATAATTCAACTCTCCTCCCTCCCTCACCCTTTCTTTCGCTGGCCAAGTCAATGTTAAGTGATCTTTTATGCGAAACTAAACAACACATTAGATCTTTGTCAGAATATAGAATATTTCTAAGTCTTTTCATATCAGTAAGAGTTTGTCAAGTTTCTGGTTATGTATCTTTTCTTTGTTAATCATATTTAGTTTCATAGTTTCTTGTTTTTTGTCCCTTTGCTGGCTGAAAGATAATGCATGCTTTTTCAGGTGGCATATTTGAAACAGAATGAAAATTCTGGAGACTTGACAAAGAAATTTGAGAAAAAATCAGGTCTTAGCAACTTAAACTCATCTGACAGTTCGAAAGGAGAAAACACGTTACATGCTGAAGATGTAAAGACAATTGAAGGAAAGGATGATGATACAAATGTCACTGATGGAATTACTACTATACAAAACATTTTACGAGATTTAATACCTGGTGTCAAGGTCAGGGTCTTAAAGCTGGTGTCACCTGGGAAAGTAGACAGAGATCTAATTGCCAAAGTTGTTGAACAAATTATGGAGGAAGAGGAAGAAAGTAGTGAGGAAGATGGTAGCGATGAAGAACTAGAAAGTCTAGAGTCGGATGACTTTGGTGCCGAGCATGACATTGAAGACATTGAAATGGATTCTGGAGATTCTACTGGTAAACGTGAAGGGAAAAGTGAGGTATCACTAAAAGTTGTAATCAGTGGTCTAACACCAAAGCTGTCTGCTGATGTACCACCCACAAATTTAGTTCGTGTTCCAGCAAGGCTAGAGAAAAGAGATCACGTGTCCTTTTCTATCATTTTAGAGCAAGATGTTATGAGAAGTGGAATTGATGAAAAAAGACAGACTCTAAAGAGAAAAGCCTTTGCTCGGCAGAGTGCTGATCTTCTTTCGTCTGAACTTGCTAAGGTGATCCCTAACACAGAGAAGATACATTTGAAGGTTAGCATATATCTTTTTCCTCCTTTCCTGTGTACTCAAAAACAGTTATTTCAACAACTTTACAGATTAAATGCTATAGAATTCACTCTGGACATGTTTTTCTTGTAAATTAGATATAATTAATAAATTTTTTTGCTTATGTTGCTGTAATTGTATTAACGATCATGCATCACCTAATATACCAACAAGAAAGCTATATAATTTGTGGTTCTACTGCCTGTATATCTCTTTATAGTTTCTGTAGTTCTATAAGCAACTTGATCTGTATAAAACTCTATAGCCTTTGTCTGTGACCAAGATATCATGATTTATTTTGAAATGCACCAGCACTTGAAATTTATTAGTGTTTATTGGAATATGGAAATCAACTTGGTGTGGCTTGGCACTATGGAAGGTCACTATGTGATTTTGTTGTCCAGTACATCAGGTCATGGAAACATCTTATTGTTGCATTGGCTGGAAACTCATGCATTGAACCTTGCTTATAGTCGCAATATTAAAATTAACTTGATGGACTTACTAATAATTTTTGTAAGGTCTCTAGTTTGGTTTTGGAATAGGGCTCTTTGTGGTTGGTGTATGAAATTCAATCTCAAACTAAAATTG
>LVTN01000060.1:0-30278 GCA_001649415.1 Musa itinerans | reverse complement strand
TATATATATATATATATATATATATATATATATATTCCTCTGAAATAAATGATTCGCAAACCTATTTTTCAAATTTTAATTTAGCATATAAATCCTTGAAATCTAAAAATTTGCACATACGCTATGTGGTTAGTCTCATCAGCTAACAAGTTGATTGTTATTTGGACCCTTTAAGTGGCATTTGATACCCTTTTGAAAACATTAGTCTTATTTTAGGTATTTTATATTTGTTTAAAACTTTAAATATACATTCTTAACTCAAATTAGCTATTGTTAGCTTCGTTTAGCTGTGTTTAACTTGTGTTTTTCTGGATAGATACTAATTGGATGGGGATATGTGAAGGATTTGGATTTTTGGGGAGAGAGATATATGCCATATCAAAATTTGTAAGGCAAATATGCTATTTCAGTATTTCCAAACTTTGAGAATATAGATATGTAAAAGCCTCCTTTCCTTTATATCAATTTAAGGATTAACGGGAGACCTGGATGGCAATTTATGATTTATAATAATCATGTTTCTAAGATGAGAAATTCATGCACTGACTAAAAAAGGTGTAGTGGGTATGTAGTGGCAGACTGGTAGGATAGCAAGCAATTATACACCCAATATGAATCACTTATATAACTTCATACTTTGTACTATTAAGAGAAGTCATGTATTATTGCGGAGACCCAGACATTGAATTATTGACAGAGTCTATGGCAAAAGTTTCTTGTAAGGTTGATATGTTATTCAGTATCATCATATCAATTGTGGCATGATCATCGACAATCAATGCAATGTTAGAGGTCAATAATGTACATTGCAGTTAACCAAGGACCAAGCACCAAATATTCATATTGTCACAACAAAATATTTTTCATAAGGTGGTCTGGATGTACTATCAAAGTGGTATATGATCTTAAATTGTAGCTTTATCATCCACAATCTTACTATATGATCTTAAATATGTGACATATAATACTGGAAACTGCACATTACAGCAACAGAACACAATTTGATCAATGAGAATCAAATATGAGAATGAAGCAAGGAGAGTGAATGCTACAGGTAGAGCACGAGGGAGAAAGAGAGCTGTGTAAAGAGAGAGAGCACCCGAGTGAGATAGAGCAAGAAGGAACATATGGATGTTGGAGAGCAATTTGGGCAGTGGGGTAGGTGACCCAATGTCGTTTGCTAGCTAAAAAGAGGGTTTTGATATGCTAAGGTAAAGTAGAAGTTAGACCTCTTTCTCTAGATATCGATAAAAAATCTAAAAAATGAATTTTCTTGGGGTTCTTTTAATCTATTGTATGGGTTCAAAAATCTGAGATTAGATTTAATTTGTCTGTTGGAGCGTTCTTTAATTAATCTATATAAATATGTTGGTTACAGCACTATTGGGACCCACAATAATGTCTTCCATGGAGTCCCTTGGAGTTGGAAGTAATTAAACAGCATCGCCCGTAACACCATAGATTGCTATAGCAGCTGCTATGGACTATCTATAACAATGACAATACTCATGGACCAGTAGGCACACTATATCATAAAATTTCAGTCTTATGACTATCCACCAAAATGATGTTCTTTGTTTGTAAAATTTGTTCATATTTGGCCTTTCCAAGGTAATAAGAGACAGTGTTGGTCTGGATGTAACAGACTCCCATCTTTTGCAGCATTTGCTATATCTGAGCATATTCTGATGGAATAATGATTTTTGCAGATGGGCATGAAATTAACATCTAATTGATTGTAACTGATATTTTCAACTTTGGAGCTGTTAATCAATCTTTTCCGCAACTCATTCTGCAGGTACTAAAAGATCTTCAGGAACTACTTAATTACAGTGTCAATAACAGACAGAACTATCATTCTTTACTTGAAGCAACAGTCTTCAGCCATATTGAGATACCTTTGACTTCAGATCCCCTAAGTGGTATTCTACTTTGCATTAACATCATTCAGTTGTTACATTTAATAGTAAATTATGGGAACTGCAGAATCCTATTTCTTCATGTTGCTATTTTAATGGGTTTTTGTGATATTCTGAGTCTCTGACAATTTATATTAAATTACATTCATAATTTTATGGCAGGACTATATATTGGCTCACATGGAATGTACAGCTCTAATGTACTCCATCTAAAGCGCAAGTATGGTCAGTGGCAAGAGGATTATACTCAGGGGAAAATGAATTTAGAATTTTATGAATATGTTGAAGCAATTAAACTGACTGGTGATCCTTCTGTACCAGCTGGTCAGGTACTTCTGGGCTTGTGGCTTTAAGTTCCAGCAGCTAACTATGGAAATGGAAGACTAAAAGAAGTTTAATCTTTGCATAGTTCTGTTAATTCTTTCAAGGTTCGCAATTTTCGTCTGAACCAGCGTACCTAGCCTTGCTCGGTATAGTACATGCCAATGTGTGCCGAGCGGTACGTCTAAAATAACTGAAAACACTAATACATACTGTATTAGTGTTTTTAGGTATAAATAGCTAAAATAGCTAAAAGGTCGGTAACAGTTGAAATTGATCGCTACTGCTCGATACAGGTTGGTAACGGTCGAAATTTTGACCGTTACCGCTCAATACAGCCCCGTATCGCTCGTTACGGGATGAAAAATTTCGTACTGTTCGGTAGCGGGCGATCCACGTGCAGAGAGGCTCTCAGACTAATACGTACCACCCGTAGCGGGCGGTACACATCGAAATTAAAAACCATGCTACAAATTCACCTTATTTATGCCAGGTTTCTTCTAGAAGTTAATACAGCTACCTCAATTGTTGTTTACAGATTTCCAAAATTCATGTTACTATTTAATAGTTATTAATAGTTTTTTTTAGTATTTAAACATATTTTTGTGCTCAATCATCACAAAAAACTTTGTTACTCCTAGTGCATGGGCATGAGAAATTAATACGGATGCTTACTGAAGTATCTGATGAGGCAAAGAGACAATGGAGATACAAGGACGTGTGAAGAAAAGTAATTACAAAAAAAACCAAGATATACATATATTTTAGTGTCAAAGAAGTAAATTGGTGATTTTTAAGTTTATAAGAAGCCTTAAGAGTTATAAAAGATCCACTTCCTATATTGTCATGTTATTTTATATTCGAATAGTCTAGTTAAAGAGTCTGATAAGTGTCTGATTCACTAACACTTTTTGTGCGTAAAGGCATGAAAGCCCATGAAACACTACCTACTTCAGACCTTGCTGAAGCAGAACTATAATAACCTTCCAATGTGACAATTTGTTGGACACAAGTTTTAAGGTTGTAAATTTAAAGCTTTGCTAGAAAGGTATGACTGAACGTGACCCTTTGCCTGACTGATGTGGACCAAAAATTGGCCAGGCCTTAGTATAAATTTGATGCCATAAAATAGTTGTTACCAATAGCACAGCCAAAAATTTAACTCTTGTATAAGTTTCTTGAACATAGCTTATTTGTGTAAATGTTGATATTGGCAGTTATGAAGGATGTTCATTTATATAAGAATGAAATAACATCATATTGTTGCTAAGACCTTCCTATGCAGTAGTTGGTTTGTCCTTCCGAACTATGAGTTGGATTCTATCATAACGTGGTAACAAAATGATCTTAGGAATTAGGATAAATAAAAAGTGTGTGAGCATCCTTGGTAGTCAATTATAAATGCTGATTTTATACATGATCAACTTCAAATAAAGTCTATGACTCTATGCAACCATTGTTAAACTGGGTTTTCATGCAGTTAATGTAGCCTAATTTATGGTTTTTATTCTCATTTACCAGTTATGACTGTTAAATCAATCTAATCCTCAACTTTGGAGCTGTGTCGGGTTATATATCAGTTGATGGCTGGTGAATCATGACTGACTGTATGGGCGTGGGGCGATACAATTTGATAGAGAACATAGTCATGACTGATTTTGGCTTTTGAGAAATGAAATCAAGGATTGATTTATGGCTCCTCGTGAAGAATCCTTTGCTTAGTTTATGTATCTGTTGGGTGTTAGATGGTTTGACATGAGAATACATGGTATTGATTTAATTTAGAACTTTACTAAATGGAATTTGGTAGACCAGTGGAAAAGATTTAGAAGGATTTGTTGAGTGCAAAGCATGCAGTATATTGTTGATCTAGAGATTGAATGTTGGCAGATAAATGCAAGGATCATATATCATCTGCTGCATGTTATTGGAATGAACTATGAAGGTGACAGGCCAACAAGTGGCAAGTGAAAACCACTTGTTGGTGCATTCCCCCTTGTGAATTGGGTTGCTTGCCGTTCCCCCTACTTAATCCTTTAGCTACTGTCACCTCTCTTTCTTTGGTTCTGACTTTGGTTCAATGGTTCCAGGTAATTTTGTTTCTGTGAATTGGGTTGCTTGCCTCTCCTCCAGTCTTCTTTTGGTTTTGGCTTTGATTTAACTGTAATTGGCAATTTGTACTTGTTAATGGTTCTGGAATCAATGGAGGTGTTAAGTTGCTACTGTATGTCCATGGATTCAACAGGTTGCTTTCCGTGCAAAAGTTGGCAAGCAAAATCAGCTTCCTCATAAGGGCATTATCCCTGAAGAATTTGGAGTGGTACATTTCTAATATATATTTTTCAATCTTTGACCACTTAATCGTTCAGATAGGACTGAGTTTTATTTGCAAACCAGATTGCTAGATATAAAGGACAAGGGAGGCTTGCTGATCCTGGGTTTCGGAATCCTCGATGGGTTGATGGTGAGCTTGTGATCTTTGATGGAAAGGTATTGATTTGTCTATCAAGATACTGGTTTGATATTCATTATTTGACTCTTTGTGAATGCTTTGAAATTATTATTATTATTTTTATTTCATGAAACATCATGTTTTGGCAGTACATTAGAGGGGGCCCTGTTATTGGTTTTGTGTACTGGGCACCAGAGTCTCACTTCTTGTTATTCTTCAATCGATTGAAGCTACCAGCTTAGGTTGTTGCTGTACAAGATGTTATCATTTTGCTCATTCTGGATGCAAAGGTAACTTGCACTCTGCTTATCGTCCTAATTTTTTGAGATATTAGGAATAGTTTATTATTTATCAAAAGATGGTGTTTTGCTGTTTTTAAATGTTGGTTATGGAGAATCCAAATATTGTCACAGCATCCTTGTTCTTGTGGAAATTAATTGAAAATCAATTATGTTTTGAGTCTAGCTTCTGTTTTGTTAAATGGTTTTATTCAGTTAACATAGTGTATATTTGATGTGCATATGATTTAATAATTACTTTAATAAACACTATGGGAAAACTTGATGCTCAAAAGAAGGCAGCTGTCTGAAATTTCATTTATATACTAGTGTCAGTCAATTAAGTTACCTTTAGGAAAATATATAAATAACAGTAAGGGTGAAAGTATGATGAAATACTCCAACCAGAGTACTTTATTTTATTCAAATGAAGTCGGGATATGGTCATGGAAATATTGATCTATATTTGTCACCCTCCATGTATCCAAATTTTGCTACTTGCAAAAACTGATGTGGATGTGACTTTGGTCTATTCCTATCATTGATAACCAAACATCCAAATGCTTGTCACAGTCATGGTCCCATGATTTTCCTCTATTCCCTCAAGAGACTAGGAGCAACCTTTTCTCCATTTCCCTTTTTATCTACACCTTACTCTCTATCTCCCTTTTTATTCAGACCTTTTTATCTACACATGACAATATCAACATGTCCACCACTTTAGTTACAGATTTTGTCCGACTGTCTCTCCTTTTCCCTCTCCTCCTATGATTGCGATCCATGGCTCATTTGTCAACCTCATATTGTTTTTATTTTCTTTTTTCGTAGGGTTGACAAATTGGTTGGAATCAGCCAATGAGTCCAGCTGAGTCCCAACCAAATATGATTAGCTTCTGGTGATAAGGACAAGGAATTGTGCAAGATCAGTCACTTGGCCCATGAATATAGATCTGGATAACCTGTTTTGTAACCAGCTAGGAATATTCTGTAACACTGAGGGGGCAATGGTCCTAAACTTAAAGTTATGCCTCCAAAGAACTTTTTTCCACTACATTAATTCTGTGTGGCTTTGATCATCTTTTACTTACTCTCTCTGTTGGGGCTTATAATCACACAGAAAATCATCTAAAAACACATTAAAACATATAACGATTTAAATTGAAGCAAAATCAATGGACCAATGCTGTGCTATTCACTATTGAAGGCCAAGAAATCTAAATGCAAAAGTTATTAACTTCTGATCCTTCTTTCATATTTTAGCAAGATAATACAAAATAAACAGTTTTCTACACATGATATGAAACTTCACAATTATATTTGTTTCTAAATAATCTAGATTTCTTAGGATTGTATTATTCCTATAACCTTCCGGGCATTGCAGAATTTTCATTTTACTTTCACTAGAGCATCTGGCATATGGGCAATGTCAACAGTCGTCCACATTTGTTTTTGCTTATTTAAGAGAAAAAGGCAACCTACAAGTTTTTGTTTCTGATCTTTATGCACCGTCAATGATGATCAATCATGTAAATTGTTTTGGGTCGTTTTTGAGTTTTTCGTGAATGTTTTCTTGAATATACTGTGTCAGTTGAAATAAACTATTTTTGTCGTCTATGCTTCAGAAATTCAAGATGTCAAAGCCTTGTTGGGGTTTGAAGTGCAACATATGTTTGTTGGTCTTTTTTTTTCCTTGTCACACTCTACTCACTTGCTAGACTATGAATTTGGAGTAGACTGATGATTAGTTGGTGATCGACATGCAGTGACTACTGCATCAGTAAATTTTTGCATTTTGCTCCTTCAATGGAGTCATTCTCACTTGGTTGTGCAATCACATGAACCGTGCTGCATCTGATCAACACACTACACGGCAAACACCAGCGTACGTTGCAGGATATGTAGACATGGAGCACCTTCAACAGGATGACCAGATATAGAAGTGTGCACGACGACAACAATTTTCTCTGCTTCCATACTTGACTGATGGATTTCAGTTTTGTGCTATTTGCCAAACCCATAGTATTAGTCCAAGTGTATAGAGCTGGCAAATAATTCAACTGTTTGGTAAAGTTAACTAAACATTTTGCCACCTTTTCTTGACAGAATGTTAATATCTTATTATCTTGTATTTAATCTCAAAGATTTACCAGCTGAGTATGATTATGATTCAATAAGAGAATTATTGAGTAATGTTTCTAAAAATGACACGCACAGCATACAGTGTGAATGCTCTGTTGTTAATGTTCAAGGTCTCTTTTTCTTTTCTTTGATCGGTCTGGATCAACAAGGAATTCCCTAGCTGTTTATTAAATGTCTCAAGAACTTGAACGCAGCTAGTAAATGCTTACTTATGAATGAACGCAGCTAGCTAATGCTTACTTTTGAATTGCTATTGCAGCTTCCGTGTGTTCCGGTGCTACGTTGAACTGGCAGAGAAACTTTGGGATCTTGGGTTGAGGATAACGAAACATAACTAGGATTAGCACTGTTAGCTTTCCGATCCCTATATTTTTAAAAAATATATTGATATCATTATAATTATGAAAGTAAAATATTTAGATTCATTTACTCTAATATTATTGATTTTATTAATAAAAAATATAAAAATAAATGATAAAAAATAATTTTAATATTTTAATTAATAATAACGGATAATATCAATGGGTGATTGTTAGGTGAAGACTGTTTTGCATCTACGTCGACGCCAACACAATTATCGAATAACCTTCCGTCACCACCTAACTTCGTTGGTCACTATCAACTTAAGCATTAAAATTATCATTTTACTTTTTATTTTTGTTAGTAAAATCAATATTGTTATGATAAATAAATCTAAATATTTCACTTTTGCAATTATAAAAATATTAATATAATTTTTAAAATTATAAAAATCATAATACTAAAGATAATAATTATCTATAAGTAGCTAGTAATTAAGAGAATAAAGTCTTTTGCCGAGTTTGACATCAGAGATGCTTTCGTGAAACTAAAAAGCAATGGGTACATAATGCCTCAGCCAACAGATCAGTGATCTCCTGTTCATCCCACTTCACTGTTCTATCAGCAAAAACACCAAAGAAACGGATGATGACTTGTAGCGGTTACCGTTACGGAGAACACAGAAGATTGCATGGGTATGGATGAACCTACTCGCTCCATCTTCACCGTGACGGGGAGAAAGAGCGCAAGCACAAAGAAGGAGATGATGAGTCGGGCCATGGGTTCACTCTCTGCCAAGCCTAGCAGTCCCAGAGGCAGTAGCAGCAGACGTAGTCGAAGCAGCTCGTCAGGCAGTCGTAGCAGCAGGAACAACTGCAGCAGAAGAATAAGCCAACAACACGACGACAACCAGCAAAGGAATCTGCAGGCGTAATGCTTACCCTGCGTTGATGATTTGATCTTGGGGGTCGTCTCTGCTTGACATCACCTGGGAAGTTGGCGGCTCCATATATCGATCCCCTACTCCCAATGGCTGTTTGAGATTGCTGAAGCCCCAAAGAAGATGAGGGAAGACTGCAGATGGCTTACACCAGCGAAAGATATGGTGTGCGCAGTGTGACTCTAGCAAAGGGAAAGTTGCCTGCCATCACTGATTGGCTCAATATTCTACGATTACTTTTGGGAAAGTTGACGAGAGCTGCGTGAATGATGATGGCCTTCAAAGTTGCTCCGACTTGGAGAAGGCATCGACGCATGCTCGGTGCGCACTGCTGATGTATCTATCTATCGGACTTTGTTGCAATCAAACAGGGCAATCTACCTGTGAATAAAAAGAACAGAGCAATTTATGATTGTACGCAGTGGGGAAAGAAAGGTACATGATCTAATAATTAAGATAAGAAAGATCAAACGCAATTTACTGGTTGATTTTGCTCAACGAAGTCGGATGATATGACATGGAATTAAAGTTCAATCTTTAGGACGCTTTTTTAGATTATATAGTTATATTTGATTGGATAAAATATATTTAATTTGATTATGATTATTAGACAATAGAAAAAAAAGTTCAAACAAACTCTTCTCTATAAATATATATATATAAGATACGACTTCCATAATACATGATAATATATAAAATTAAGATTATAGATTTACTCGGAAGATAGGAAAAGAGAATAAGGAGTTCATATTATGTTGTCTTATAACATTCTCGGTTAATTATTTGTTGGATTACGGAGCATATTTTTAGATGAAATAAAGATTTTATAAATAACATCGAAGCATTCTTAGATCAAATAAAAATTTTCTAAATGATATCGAAAAATATGCAATTCTGATATTGATATGTTATTATTTGATTTTAGTTCTTGACATCAAATTTTTTACATAACAGTATGCTTACAAAATTTTGACACAAAATATCATGTGGATAAATAGTGATTTTTTCTTATTGAAAAGAGAGATAAAAATGTAATAAAAAGACAATAGGAAAAAGAAGATAATTGCTAGTTTTTATCTTGTTTTGATTTTCACAAGATTCCCAATCAATTTGTGTTGAATTATTTATTTATTTATTTATCATAGGCATCTATTTTAGTCTTTGTTATTTTTATTAAGAATTCAACTATAATAAATGTTTTACTCGGTTATTAGATGTAATGAATCAAATATTTGAATTTATCATAAATAAAATTTGATTTAGTTAGCGAATAGCTGGATGTCTATTTATAAGATGTCTGTGTTTCAAAATGAAATTTCGGTACGTGACAATATTTGTATATTTAATTTAAAATAATTTTTACTTTTTATGATATATACAATTGGTAGATCTTAATCAGAGATGTGATATTCCTTTTGCAGATGAAATCTCCAATCAAAACCAAAAATTTATTTCTTCCTTTTTTTTGCATTTGTTTTATTTTTATTTTCTCCCTGAGCAATTTAAGAAACTAAACTTAAAATATAATATTACAACTTATGATATTTAAATAAAAATAAATTAAAATGGTACCACATCATTGTGTTGCTTGGGTTCATACTAAGATAACCATGTACTTATGGTGAAATAGTGATATGATCGATAGTAATAGTGATATTAGTATCAACAAAACAATTTCTACCTTATAAATTATCTCTATAATTAGTTATTTTTAATATCTTAGTCCTTATATTTTTAAAAAAATTATATTGATATCCTTATATACTTATGAAAATAAAATATTTAATTCAGTCACTCCAATAAAACTCCTCTCTCTCTCTCTCTCTTAATTTTCACTAAAATTATTTTTTTAATCCTTTATAGGGATCTCAACGTTTTACTTTCGTAAATATAGATATCTCAATATAGTTTTTAAAAATATAGAAATCAGAATAATAAAAATAATTAATTATAAGCGATAATATATAATTAGATGGAAATATAGCCTCTTCACCTCTTCCCAATCATGTATATTAATTGATTAAACGGATGATTGGAATACAAGTCTCATAACAATCATTGCCAACAATAATAATATGGCAGCTTATGCGTGTTATTTGGCTAAGGAAACGATTAAATGCAGCACTTGCAGGGAAACTATGCCGTCGTTCCTGCTTTATGGAACGCCTGCGGCACCTCCACAGTCTCGAAAACCCGGACATCCAGGAAGACGAGCCTTCTTCCTGCCCTCCATCCTCCAACATGAAAGAAGACGACCCTGAACACAGTAACGGTGATCATGCTTCTTCTTCTTCTTCTTCTTCCACCGCTCGTGATTCGGAGATTCTCACTGGAACAAAGGACCCGTCGTCCTCCGCCTCTAGAGAGAAGTGCAGATACGCAGAAAGCAAAGTGAAAGCTTCTTGTACTCGGTTCTTGTCCGACTTCGCGAATTTGGTGTCTCATTGCGGTCTTGCCTACAGAAGTCGAGATGCGGTCGCCATGAAGGAAGGCACCGCCGAGTACCCAAATAATGGTCCTTCGTCTTCTTCTTCTACCGCTCGAGATCTAAAGTTGCACCAAGAAACAATGGGGCCATCATCAACCGGTGAAGAGGAATGCAGGCACGTAGAATTCAAAGAACAAGCTTGTCTGAGTTGGGATTTCCGTCTAATGTTGGATTTCGATTTTGGGTTTCGATCTTCCTTCATGAAGGGAGATAACCCAGAGTACCACAACAATGATACTGCATCCACGCCTACCGCTCAAGATCCAGAGTTGCCCTCCGAAACACAGGGACAGAGGTGCAGGTACGTAGAAAGGTGAAGAATAAGCTTCTCTCTTATGTGTAGTTTCTGATGTACCGTCAGACTTCTTGTCTGCAGAAGTCACGATGCAGTCAGCAAGAGGAGGCCACTGAAGATGAAGGCCGGATCATGTTACATACCACAGAAGACAAAATTGATAGGAGATGACGCTCACTTCGTATGCGAGCATGAGCAAGTCGTCGGCGTAGCAGATGGCGTCGGCGGATGGGCCAAGTTAGGCGTCGATGCCGGAGAATATGCTCGAGAGCTCATGTCCCATGCCGAGAAAGCGGTTCGTGCATCACCTGAAGGTTGTGTTGATCCTCACCAGGTGCTGGCAACAGCTCATGCTCGCACAAATGCCTTGGGATCCTCCACTGCTTGCATCGTAGCACTCAAAGACCAGGTTTTTGATTCTTCTTATTGCATGCAATCAGATATGGTATTGACATCGCTATTGGATTGCGCGTCTTCGGTCACAAACTAGCTCAGTAGGTTCATCGTATTGTTTCTTGGATTGCAGTACATTCATACGGTGAATATTGGCGATAGTGGCTTTTTGGTGGTCAGAAATAATGAAGCTTTCTACCATTCTCCAACCCAGCAACTAAGATTTAACAAGCCATATCAACTCCAAAAATCTGGCGGCGAGACGCTAAATGATGCGGAGGTTAGTGCAGTTGCAAGCATGATATTTGTAGTTTCATTTGGGCAGGGAGAGTTCACAGAATCTATTTCTCAAACATTTTGTTGTAAGTTTCATCTTTTCAACCTAACCCTAATTGCCTATTGCAACTCTGGGAGATCTTCCAATTTCTTTCATCTTTTCAACCTAAACCTAGTAATTGCATGTCGTAAGTACCTGCATTACCGAGAACAGTGTGGACACTATCATCTTAACGTAACCTCTTATTGTAAGCATCAAGATTCTTATTTGCTCTCCACTTCATTGCACCTGAAACAGATAAAGTCGATCGGAGTTGAACCAGGAGACATTATTGTTGTAGGCACCGATGGGGTCTTCGACAACCTGTTCGACAGAGAGGTGATTCGAGTGATAAAACCCAGATTGGCGCTCAATGCAAGTGCAGAACGTATGGCTAATCTTATTGCTGATGAAGCCCGACGCAACTCAATCAGAAGAATGAAAGAAACACCCTTCTCTATAGCATGTAGAAAGGCAGGAAATCCCCGAAAAGGAGGCAAGAAAGACGATATCACGGTGGTGGTTATGTGCATTCTTGAGGCTGACGAATAAGATAAGTGTTCTTCCTAAGCACCGGAAGAAACTGCATGAGCAATTGCCATCACCTGCTATATATCATTCCGGGAGAGCTTTCTTTGGGATCTTCGTTTGACAGTTCTTCCTGTTGTGGTACAAATCTAAAGGCATTGTTTCAGGCTTTCAATCGATCGATTCTCATTAATTCTTTGTACCTGCAATGCATGTATATGATTGAATGAATAGCGAGTGAAATTAATACTAAATAGGTGAACTCTAATTAGTTGCTAATCATGATATATATATATATATATATATATATGATCTTATTTTTCTAGGCTTAGGGTTTATGATAAGACATAATCCAACTTAAAGGTATGATTATTATAAAAATAAACTTACTGCAGGGGATGGTTAATATGATAGATGTTGATAATAAGTGTATCCATCACAATCTTATAATTCAATCTATGATAAGGCATAATCCAGGTATTCTACTCCCAAAGCAATCTGAAACCACCAGCCACTTCCGACTCCTTGTTGGCTTCGACAACTACTCCCTCGTCCCCGCTCTATAAAACACCTTCAGCACCTCCATGGTCTCTCATCAACGCCGTCCACGAAAACCCGGAAAGACACGTCTTCATCCTGCCCTCCGTTCTACGGACATGAAGGAAGAGAACCCTGAACACCAAGACGGTGATCCTTCAGCATCTTCTTCTTCTTCTTCTTCCACTGCTCGCAGTCCGGAGTTTCTCACCGAAACAAAGGACCAGGCGTCGTCCACCTCTAGAGAGAAATACAGGTACGTAGAATGCAAAGAGCAACCTTCTCGGACTCTGTTTTCGTTCTCCTTTGCGAATTTGATGTATCATTACGGTCTTGTATACAGAAGTCAAGATACGGTCGCCATGAAGGAAGACAACGCAGAATACCCAAGCAATGGCCCTTCGTCTTCTTCCACTGCTCAAGATCTAACGCTGCTCACAGAAACAGAGGAGCCGTCATCTACCTGTAAAGAGCAGTGCAGGCACGTATAATTCAAAGAACAAGTTCATCTGACTTACGTCTTCCATCAAATTTTGGGTTTTGATTTTGATGTATCATTTAATTGACGACAGCAGTCAAGATGCGATCGCCACGAAGGAAGACAGCCCAGAGTACCATAACGATGACAGTGCATCCTTGTCTACTGCTCAAGATCCGGAGTTGCCCACCGAAACACAGGAACAGAGGTGCAGGTACGTAATAAAGGTGAAGAATAAGCTTCTCTCTTATGTGCAGTTTCCGATGTACCAGTCGCTTCTTGTCTACAGAAGTCTCGAAGCAGTTGAAAAGAGGAGGCCACTGAAGATGAAGGCAGGATCGTATTACATACCACATATGAGAAAATTGAAAGGAGAAGACGCTCACTTCATATGTGAGCATGAGCAAGTCGTCGGTGTAGCAGATGGCGTCGGCGGATGGGCCAAGTTAGGCATCGATGCCGGAGAATATGCACGAGAGCTCATGTCTCGTGCGGAGCAAGCGGTTCGTGCGTCACCTGAAGGTTGCGTTGATCCTTTCCAGGTCCTGGCAACAGCTCATGCCCTGACAAATGCATCGGGAGCCTCCACAGCTTGCATCATGGCACTCAAAGGCCAGGTTTTGATTCTTCTTATTGCATGCAATCAAATTTAGCATTGACTGTTAAACTTAGCTATTGGATTACATGTCTTAGAACACAAACTAGCTCGGTAGGTCAATGGCATTGTTTTTTGGTTTGCAGTACATTCATACAGTGAATATTGGCGATAGCGGCTTTTTGGTGGTTAGAGATGATGCCGTATTGTACCATTCTCCCGCACAACAAAGAGGTTTTAACACGCCATATCAACTCCAAAACTCTGGCGGCGAAACGCTAAATGATGCAGAGGTTAGTGCAGTTGCAAGCATGATATTTGTAGTTTCATTTGGGCAGGGAGAGTTCACAGATAATTGTAGTTGTATTTCTCTCGAACATTTTGCTGTAAGATTCATCTTCTTAACCTAAGCCTAAGTGCATGTTGCAACTCTGGGAGATCTTCCAATTTCTTTCATCTTTCTAACCTAAGCCTAATAATTGCATGTGGTAAGTATCTGGATCACCAAGAACAGTGTAGACACTATCATCTTAACTTCTTGACATAACCCCTTGTTGTAAGCGGCAAGATTTGACTCTTATCATATTTGCTATCCACTTCATTGCTCCTGAAACAGGTAAAGTCGATCGGAGTTGAACCAGGAGACATCATTGTTGTAGCCACAGATGGGGTCTTCGACAACCTGTTCGACAGCGAGGTGGTTCGACTGATAAAATCCGGATTGGTGCTCAATCTCTGTGCAGAACGTATAGCTAGTCTTATTGCTGATGAAGCCCAACGCAACTCACTCAGAAGAATGAAAGAAACACCCTTCTCTATAGCATGTAGAAAGGCAGGAAATCCCCGAAAAGGAGGCAAGAAAGACGATATCACGGTGGTGGTTATGTGCATTATTGAGGCTGACGATTAAGATGAGTGTTCTTCCTAAGCACCGGAAGAAACCGCATGAGCAATCGCCATCACCTGCTATATATCATTCCGGAAGAGCTTTCTTTGGGATCTTCGTTTGGCGGTTCTTCCTGTTGTGGTGCAGATCTATAGGAATTGCTGTGACTTACTGAGAGTTACAGGCCTTTAATTGATAGATGCTCATTGATCATTTGTACCTGCAATGCATCATCATATGAGAATACGAATCAAGTGAATAAAATACAAAATTTTCTAACTAATTCTTGTTGGGAGAATTGTTGGGTCCAGCCCATATGTAGACTTAGTCGATTGCGCCTTTTGAACTCAAATTAAAGAAATTAAAAAGAGAGAGACATATTAGGATCTTGAGTTTTCTACTTGACGATCAGTGGCCAAATGTTATCAATTTTGACCTAAATTTTATACAGAGAATCCTTGAAATAAGCTCTACAATCTTAACGGTGTTGATTTACAATTTACCTCTCTAAGATACTTTCCTACTATACCTACTTTGTGAGATCTAGAATTCTCTTATGATGAGATTCATCTATAAGATGAAGATATGAGCCAAGATATATGATCTTGATGTTATTGATATTTTCATTTTGATATCAAGTTGGTATTTTGATGATGAACCCATTTTGATACACAAAGCGAGAAAAGAATTATTTCACTTTAACAGATTTTTCCCAATAATTCTCTACCAAAACAGTTTAATCCCAAGACATTGAAAATTTTCTCACCCAAAGAAAGAGAAATTTAAGTTATATGATTGGTTCGCAAAGAAAATTAGTCACATAACATAAGTAACACAAAATAAATAAATTCTAATAATTTAACATTTCCTTTTGCTTATGTATAGAAGATTATATACTTTATACGTTTTGCAAATCATAGTATGTTAGATAATACATAAAAATAAGCTTTTAATAGGTCATTCAGTATACATAATTTTATAAAAGTCATATAAATGCATAAACATGGCTAAGAAGACATTAAAAGTCATACTAATATTATTTGATTTAGTCAGGCTATATCCTCATAATAATAAGATGTTAGAACCATGTTTAATTCTTACGACGTATGTATGTAATATACTTGTTCTTATGTTAGGGCTTGGAAAAATGAGGATTACATAACATAACCTATAAGTAATTGATTATATATCTTATTTTGTAAGAAACCATATAATACTTTCAATAACTAGAACAAATAAATACTTTATAAAACTAATAAATATTCATAAAAACATATCTAATTTGTATATATTACTAACTTTATAAATACATATGATTCTTTGAAAATAAAATAGGTAAAGTCATATAGTTACTTATGATATTTTGTAGATTATAAAATAAAGGTAGTTTCTCTTTTTATAGAATTATTGAAAGAACGTACTTATTATCCAAATATAAAACAAAAGTTTAGAGTCCTAATATATTTCCATGCATGGTCTAAATTGACATCTAACCTATTTGATAATACTATTTGCTTTTTCTCCTTTTATTTTCTTTTCCTATTTTCTTCACTTGGCTTGTTTTCTCCTAGCGATACTACTATCATTTAGTCGAAGAAACGATGCTAATAAGTGGTAATACTATCACCGGCAAGACTCAATTTTAGTTTAATCATAGCCTTCAGTTCAATTTCAACCTTCTTCTAATGAGATATTGTTTATCTATTTATTCATACATCTTTTAAGCCTTCAAAATAGTCAAAACAATACTTTTCATATCAAATCAACTCAAATATCTATATATTTACTCAATAAAAAAATTAATTTATCAAGCTTATGAATTAAGTCTTTCATAACTAATATTAGAATCAATAAAACATTCTACTATTAGGAGTGAAAATCAAAGTCCCATCTTAGAGGCATCCCCATATATATATATTAGGAAGCTACATTTGCTCACATGCCCATATGTATCCTCCTCTTTGAGGTGAGAGATGGCAATGCCTCATCACCATGTTCCCTCCAATAGAGAGGATTAGGGACAAATCCTTTAATCTCTATAGAGGTAGAGGTAGAGGTAGAACTTGTACAATCCTTTAATCTCTATAGAGGTAGAGGTAGAAGGTATATTAGAACTTGTGTTTCTTAAAGTGTATGGACTAAGGAAGAATAGTGTACATCAGAACTATCTTTGTCGACAACCATCTAATCTAATCTGAGTCATCATAGATGGTTGAAGAAAGACTTGTTGAAGGCAAGACATTAATGCAAAAGTGATAAGAAGCCTATCTATGAGCAAAGTATGGTTTCATCAAGATCTTATTGTAAATCTGAGTACCGATTGATTCTGAAAATGGTAACATATTTGGTATAATCTGGGAAATTGAACGAATGGTTCTTGAGATAATATTCTTTTTATATGATAAGATATAAAAACACCTTATATGGTATGAACAAAATATTGACATAGTAGGAATGCATCTTGCAAAATCAGAAAATATATTATTTAGATCATGTATATGTACCTATAAATACCCCAAGAGGTCTGAAACTAATTACTTTATATGCAATTATTTGTCTACAATAGTACTTTAATTGTTTTATAGTCTGTAATCATATTAATTATAGATATGACAACTCAAACTAAATGAAAACAATTCCACACTCAGCTCATGGATGCACAGCAATCTCCTGATCTGCTTCGGTTCAAATAGTTTATGGCTGCTCTTATCCACCGAGCCAACCGCGTGCCGGACCTCTCCGTGCAATATAAATATGGCCAAGGTGAGGGAGGGGAAGGAGAAGCAACGAACGGCACCGACTCGTACATACATAGGTGGTGTGTGATAGACTGCTAAAAATGGCTGGAGGAGGCAGAAGAGGTACTGTCTTTCTTCTTCTTCCTATGCTGCTGTTGGCCTTCTTCGCCACCAACTCTGCAGCAATCCGTTCCCACCCTCGTCTGCAATCCCTACCCCAAGGTAGATGCAGTATGTTTTTTTTTTATTTAAAGATAAATAATAAAAACGATATTTGATATATCTTCACGAGGACTTCGCGCCCGACACCCGATGAGCAGTTTGTAGACTTGCAATTGTTTATTCAACATTCTAAAATCCTTATTTTCTTTTTTTCTCTGTTTTATCTCATGTACGCAAGGTGTTCGCTGAATTGCTTATAAAGTTTTTCTTTCCATAAGATGTCGGGACTTATTTATCGCTTGTTCTTCAAACTAATCAACTTTCTCTTTTATAAGTCTTTCGGAACCTGAGTGAAGTTGTAAATTGGTTAACCTTTGCGGGCGCAGGGCACATCATGACTTAGGCAATCCCAGCTAAGTCTGAGAAATTGGTATAAGGGTGCTTCGCAAGTTAGGCAACTCAAGTTAAGTTCGCGTCTTAACCATAATAGTACCTCACGGTTTAGACAATTCCAACTAAATCCATGACAATATGGTATCTCGATCATTGGTGCCATTACATCGACGTCTACCAAGGCTCCTGCCCTTCCGCCTTCACCAACTGCACCTGCTTCAGCTACCAGTGCACTTGCGCCGATAAGATAGACTTCGAGGCCTGCAATGTCTGCGGACGATCCCAGGCGCTTGACGTCGCCCCCAAAGTCGGGCCACTGCAGCAGTGGGCGAGCGAGGAAGACGATGATCATGATGTGATGGATCGAATGGTTCTCCAGTTGACTGAGTTTGTGTTCACTGCGTACCGTCCCACGTATGGGTGTCGGTCGTCTGCATGGAGTCCTACCTCTCTATTCGTGACGCCATTACGTCTCATGCGTGCTTGCGCGTGGCGTTGTGTTGCTTCAGCAATAAATTGCCAGCTTCTGCTTATTATGCACAATAAATGGGAAGCCAGCAACGTGGGCCGCTCTTCCTTTTGTCGCCTGCCCCTCTTTCTTTCGCCGAGGATCAGAATTGGCTCTGCTCTCTCCCTTTTGAGTTTGATCCCTTTCTTCGCTCGCGTTTGTCTAAGTTGAATTCGAAGACGCGTAGCTTTAGTTGTAGGATTTGATGATCCTACGTTACAAATCATTTATAATCTATAGATCATAATATGTCTAATTATATATATATATATATATATATATATATATATATAATATATTAATTCACCATTATGCTATATATTGGTTCATGTTGATACGATGAAATAATATTCTGAAATATATATATATATATATATATATCAAATCAGATAGAAAATATGATAGGATACATTTTGGTAACATGCCCTCTAACAATTGCTCACAGCCACATCAACATCAATGTCGGCATAACGAACCACGCTCCTTAAGTACGACACCGCCTCGCAAAAATTGGGACGGTATCGACCAAGTACAATATCGTCGTGCAAAGGTCGGGATGGCACCGATCGAATACGACATCGTTGTTTGGCATTATGGTACAAAGGACAATATATGCATAAGGAGTAAGCTCGCCACTTGATGGGTAGGCAACCATAAATGTGTCAAGTACGATTAGCCCCCATGCACAGGATATAAAAATCATCATTGGCCCAACAATATATATATATATATATATCAAAAAAGTCAAAAAAGTACACATTGACACTTTGATGATCATAGTAGAAGGATTTTTCACATAAAATATTATTTGTCACAACATAAAAATCTCATCACAAATAAACAACTTACGTGACAATATTAATATTGTCACTAATATTCAAATCTTAAAGATTTAATAATAATTTTTCAATGATAAATCATTGATAATCATTAAAAATTTATTTAGTGATAATCTAGTCACTAAATTATCATATAGTGATAAGTTGAAATATATAGTCAAGTACTTTAAAACAAAACAAGTAAGTATTTAATTTATTATAGTATTTATCTCTTATACATTTAAATATTTTATTTGTAGTGAATAAATTATCATAATTCATGCATCAATTATTTACTGTATATTAATATGTATTAAAATATATTTTGTGATGTCTTAAAAGAATATTTAATTATGAATATCTTCTTCATAAATATTATTTTTTTTATTGTTGTCCCTTGATATTGATTAGGCACTAATGATACAACAATTACATCAATCTATTCTTGAAATAGATATGATCAATTTGAGTGTCATGAAACAGAACATAATTATAAAATTTATTATTAAGTTGAATATCGAGCCTTCGTCAATATCATTACACGTGATTAAGACAGATAGGATAATAAGTGGATAAGACACGCCCTTTTAAGTTTTGAAGAGTGAGACAGAAGAATCATGTCATGTCGTGATAGGACACACATACCTGATATTGAATGCAATTGTTGGAACCCATGTGAGTAGTATGTCGCCATGCGGAGATATGGATTTAAAAAAAAATCTATTTCATTTAAAAATTTTCATTTTTTACTTCATTTAAAAAAATCTATTTCAATCTCAAATTTTTTCTCTCTCTTTTTTTTCAACTTAAATTTTTTATTGATATGTCAAGAGTGATGAAATATAATGTAAATAAAGATTAGCATGTAAGAGATTGAACACCAATTTAACTCAAAAGATCGAATTGTTAATGTGGGATTAAAGGATTTCTGATTTGCAACTAAATTTGGATCGGCTTTGATATCATAATACATCGGTCTTAATGCCTATAATTTAGTGACAAGTTATATCTTTGTCACTGAAGTTTTTGACAATGAGACTTAACCTTCGATAGTGAAAAATCGATGAAAAGGTTTATTATATTTCTATCTGAAAGTTTTTTTTTATCATATTGCTCGGGATAATTTGTAACACTTATTTTATTAAAAGTAGGATGGAATCGTGCAAGAAAGATGATAGAAGAAAATGGTAAAAATATAACTTTTGTTAGATTCAAAGGTTACTGATTACAGTTATTACCTCCTCTCATACATGACATGAGATCACAGTACATGAGTACATTAAAAACAAAAAAAGGACTCTTTGAACTATTTAAATGATTTTTTTTTATATATTTAGATTACTACATCTTTCAAAAGATCATTTTTCAAAGAATATTGTTCAACTCACCAAAAGATCCATACACTTGGTTTATAAATAGAGCTCTTTATATGCTAACGATGCATCCGTCACGATAAAAGCAGAAGCATTTTATTACTGAAGCAAAGCAACAACACACGACATAGATGGATGGATGGATAGATAGGACGGAGAGAGAGAGAGAGAGAGAGAGAAGACGACAGGCGAACACGAACACAATCGGATCACACCATCATCCCTAATTTCCCACCGGTTTCTTCGATCGCCCACTGCTGCGACGGCTCTAGTTTGGGGACGCCATCAAGCCAGCCACAGGAGTCGGCCTGGCAGGCCTTGTAGTCCACATGGTCGATGCAAGTGCACTTGTTGAGGACACACTGGCAGTTGGTGCAGGCGGAAGGGCAGGAGCCTTGCCATATGCCGGCGCAAGCGCAAAAAGGAGGTGGGTAAATGGGAGGACATATATGTGTTCATGAGAATAAATAATGGATGCAGAGATCAAGAGTGTCATCTCTCTCTCTCTCTCTCAATATGACACCCAGATAAAAGTGAAGGTGCGTCGGTGCATTAATTACTGTCCCATATAATCCAATATAAATGCATCCGCGCGATGCGCATGGAAAATTGTAAATTATTTTAACGTGGATGAGGATTCTCCACACTTCCCATGTGATATTAATATTATTGAATACCTCAGTTTCAAGTTGGCATATCTATAATTAATATGATTACAGATTACAAAACAAATACAGTCCTGTTGTAGACGAGTAATTAAAAATGATTACACGCGCAACGCGCGGATGCACCTCCCCACCCTTCTTCAAATGGAAGGGGAGGGAGAAGCAAGAAACAGTACCGATTCGTACAAACATAGGTCGTCGTGTGTGATAGAGAGCCAAAAATGGCTAGAGAAAGCAGAAGACGTACTGTCTTTCTTCTTCTTCCTATGCACTCCTTATCCACCAACTCATCAGCAGCCCGTTCTTAACCTCGTGTGCAATCCCTTGCTTAGATGCAGTATTTTTTATATATATTTTTTAAAGGATCAATGATGAAAATAAGATTATAGCTTAAGACGTTATGATATATTATCAAATTTTTTTAAAGTTAATTGATGTTTTTAAAAATATATCAAATGTTTTAAACTCTCAATCTTTAATAAGTTAAGTTGGTCTAGTATATTATCATCATACTAATATTTTTTATTTTAATGAATCGTGTGTAAGATAAAGTTCTTAATGATATAAGATTGATCGCATTGTTAAGGATGGACTATAAGGATTGGGATGAATTCATAACTTCTATTTTTTTTTTGTTAATTGATTCAGACTCAAATATTTAAAATTTTTTGGTATTTTAGTATGTAGAAATGCTCAATTTGTTAGGATTGATAAGTACTTTTAGATGTTCTGATTATTTTTAAATTAGTTGGTAGAGTCCTAATTAAATTAAGACTCCTTAGTAAATTATGGTATCTTCTTATAAATATATATTTGAGTCTTATGATTTTGGTGAGAAAGACAAGATATTTTTTGTGCTCCTAAACATGATATTTAGGGTTTCTAGAGAGGGTTGTAAGAATTTTCATGTTTATATTTTGTGAGGTGAAAAGGGAAATATAATTTTAGAATTTAATTTTTATATCTACATAATTTACTTATCCACGTTAATCTTAATCTTATGTTGACTTTCTAACATACTTTTTACTTGTTGATCTTTTTATATTTTTTTAAGAAAAAAAAGAAATTGCATAAAACTCACAATTAATTTTGATACTATAATAAGACTTCAATTAGGTTACCACTAATCCTACAACTTCAAGCTTACTTTGACTCTAACAACTTCTGTGGAAATATAATTATCAAATCAAACTTGATATTCCAATCACTGTTTGTTCATGTTATTATCGTATCCTGTGATTTTTCTTGGTATCGTTAGATAATAATAAAATTCCATTAGGTTAAATGGACACAATTATTTAATTGATTCGTTTCTAAAAGAAATCAATTCATCGATCGATTCAACTGCCGATGTTAAGTTTTAGGAAAACCATCCGAAAACATCATAGCTAGAATTATATTTGTTTCGTAAAGTTATTCACTTTTTTAAAATAAGATGAACAGGTTACGTTTCATTTGAGTTCAAGCATTAAATTTCCAACAACAAGAATATGCTTCCAAGAAGTAGAATACAATCTCATATCATGATCAAAATAAATATTTGTCTTACAGAAGTAGAAGATCGATGATGCTCTGAAGTATTACTACTAAACCTAATGCAATAATCCAAGACTGGGAAGGAAACCTAATCACAACACTTAGGAAGCATGCTTGCTACCAGATTACCGGGAGCCATAGAGCAAAAGTTCGTCATGCTTGGCTGGAGGTGCGCAGGCCAGAGGACAGTGCACGATGACCTCTGGAGAGTGCTAGGTGAGGACACCACAACGGGCGGTGGAGGGTAGGACAGCAGCGGCGGAGTGGCGGATAACACCTGGGTGTATCGAGGACGCACGCCTTTGGATCCATAACTAAGACAGACTTCCGAGATATATATGTGTATATATATATATATATATATATATATATATATATATATATATAGAGAGAGAGAGAGAGAGAGAGAGAGAGAGAGAGTGAGTGAGAGCGAGCGACGCTCGCATGGCTCCCTATCAGCGACGGGAAAGAAAGCAGTGTTGGAATTCAATTCAAACTTTAACTTCATATTCAATATTGTTGGAGTTGTTCGTGAAAGATATGATGGGGTAGATTAGGTCGAGTTTGACTGAAACATATATATATATATTTCCTATATAACGTACTTCATCGAAGGCAAAGAAATATGGTATTTTGTATTGAAAAGCATATTAGAATTTATTATTTTAAAAATAATTGATGGAACGATATTGGAAAAGTAAATTATTTGTGATATGTAGATGCAAAATATACATTTCTCGTTTAAGGATGATATAATCACTTAAAGTGTGATTTTATATTGGATGAAATCCTAGATTACTTGTTTCTCGAACGATATCCTTATGAAAAAAGGGCGTTAGGTCGAGTTTGACTGAAACATATATATATATATTTCCTATATAACGTACTTCATCGAAGGCAAAGAAATATGGTATTTTGTATTGAAAAGCATATTAGAATTTATTATTTTAAAAATAATTGATGGAACGATATTGGAAAAGTAAATTATTTGTGATATGTAGATGCAAAATATACATTTCTCGTTTAAGAATGATATAATCACTTGAAGTGTGATTTTATATCGGATGAAATCCTGGATTACTTGTTTCTCAAACGATATCCTTATGAAAAAAAGACAGTGATGTGACTGTATGATAATATAGTATGTAGTGAGTATAAATATATATTGATATGTAAATATAAGTACCTGTTGATATGTACGCATAAATCCCGCGCGACGGCTAGTGTCGAAATCCTACGACAACAGCAGGGATGAATGGCCATCTCATGCAGCAATTGCCTTCCACCGAGGGCAAATTGGCGGCCTCGTCGCATTCTTGTCGCCCGACTCCCTTTGTCCCTTCCCATGTCGACGGATCAACCCTCATGCTTTTCCCTTGGGCGCCCTAAGACCCTCGGAGAATCCTCCCCGTATCTCCCCACTTACCCATCTCCTGCTCACCCTCCTCCTCTATTGAAATGTTGGGGATGGAGGAGCAAGAAATTGATAAAAACATAATACTATGATGCAAGAAAAAAAAATCATTTCGATCAAGAAAACTGATGTAATATTTAAAATAAGAGGATTGACATAAAATACTTACAAGATATTCTCAAGTGTATTCTCCTTATATTTTAAAACTATGATCCTATTTATATGACCGAGAGATAACTAGGTCATTGTATCATATCACCCATAATTAAGTTAGGTGTTGGAACTATCCTGTAACTTCTAGATCATAGGTCATTTTTTAAAATATGTCTATAACTACTCAGAACATGATAACTACTTAGATAAGAATTAATTCTCAACACGAGGCTATAGATATCGAGCGATTAGAGCAGTCTATTCGAAAGCCGCCTAAAGATTTCCAGCCATGATGGTGCTTGATTGGTTCTTGGAGTCGTTGTCTCGCCTTTTTCTTAGAAAAAGATTCGATCTTGCACCTTTTTCTTGATCTTCCTTACTTTTCCAAGTAGACATATTGGGTTTTTGATCATGCTTCACCTACCTTTTTTTCTTGAAAGGATCGAATCTTGAATTTTGTTTTCTTTTATTGAGTACTCACTCAGATCATCTAAGGATAATCTTGATTTGTAAGTTATTGAATGGTGATAACTATACTACTTGAAGTCGTTCGATGAGCATAGCAATTAGAGTCAGAAACAATATAGGTTTCATCGATGGATTACTTTTATATCATTAATAACTTTATCTGACACATGATTTATTAAAACAAAAATATTAATCTAGTGATAATATATTATACCAACTTCACTTATTAAAGTTTGAGAGTTTAAAGCATTCCATATATTTTTAAAAGCATCAGTTAACTTAGCAAAGACTTTGTCAATATATATATAATACCGCATCGGGTAGGTACGGGCAGCTGCTGAATTGGTGGCGACGAAGGCCAGCATCAGCACAGGAAGAAAACGAGGAAGAAGACGAAGAAGAAGAAGAAGAGAGGCTTCAGGAACTCTTCTGCCTCCTCCTCCTCTACCCATTGTTTAGATCTCTATCACACACGACCTATGTATGTATGAGTCAGTACTGCTCGTTGCTCCTACCACACTCCCTCCCTTTGGCCATATTTACAGTGCATGGAGATCCGCGCACCATGTTGTGGTTGGCTTGGGTGGATAAGAGCAGCCATAGACTATTGGAGCGGTGGGGACGGGAACTCGACGTGCATCGGCGCGTTGCGCGTGAAATCAATATTAATTACTTGTCTACAACAGAAGTGTATTTGTTTGGGAATCTGTAATCATTTTACTTATAGATATGACAACTTGAAACTAGCTAAAAACAATTCCACGCTCAGCTCGTGGATGTTTATGGCAGCTCTTATCCACCCAAGCCAACCATAGCCAACCATCAAGTGCGTGGCGGACCTCTCCATGCACTATAAATATGGGCAAGTTGAGGGAGGGGAGGGAGAAGCAACGAACAGTACCACCTACTTATTCGTGAAGGCAAGATCCTAAGGACCAAGTGCAGCAGCCCGTCCAATTAGTAGATGAAGTATTTTATATATTATTTTTTAATGACTAGCGGCAAAATTCTAACGCAAGATATTGTGATACATCATAAAATATTTATTAGCTAAGCTAACTAGTACTTTTTAAAAATATATTAGATAAAACTTCGATATTAAACCTATAATAAATTGGTTTAATGCACCACCATTGATTTAATGTTTAAAATACTACATATAGATATTACTAAGCTAAATTTATTACTGAAAAATGATCATCTACTACTAAGTTAAATTTATTCTCAGCATATGGTGGCAGAAGTAACGTTAGTCTGGCATTTGTCGGATCCTCCTCAAGCATATCCTATCGAGACAACGTGAGGGAGTCTGTGACCACGTCCATTTTTTAGCAGGTGTTATTCACTGATTTCGGGCTCCAACAACATTAAAAAAAAAAAATACAAAACAAATAAAAGGACTGACTTGGCAGCATCATTCATTATCCGGTGTGATTCTTGGAAACAAAGTTTGAATCACTTCCGCCGAGATATGAGCGTCGCTGAAAACCTAACAGCTATAACTTCACATATGAAATCCTACTCTATAATATGGTTTCGATTAAATGATGATCACTGATCTAGAAAAGTTTACCTAAGTGAGAAGTGAATTAGGATGTTGGTGAATCTAAACCGGCTTGGTCGACTTATACAGCAGACAGCACGTTCGATATTACGTGCATAATTTATTGGCAATGTATTGGAATAACAGTTGTCATACAAAACATTCGTCATTTCTCAAGTGCTCGTCGTACGAGGATTCAGCAGTGCAACGATGCATCCTCCGTCACCATAAAAGCACAAGCATTTTATTACCGCAGCGAAGCAACGCCGCACGACGGTACACGACATAGATTATAGGTAGATGGATGGATAGATAGATAGGACGGAGAGAGAGAGAAGACGACAGGCGAACACGAACACAATCGGATCACACCATCGTCCCTAATTTCCCACCGGTTTCTTCGATCGCCCACTGCTGCGACGGCTCTAGTTTGGGGACGCCATCAAGCCAGCCACAGGAGTCGGCCTCGCAGGCCTTGTAGTCCACGTGATCGAGGCAAGTACACTCGTTGAGAACACACTGGCAGTTGGTGCAGGCGGAAGGGCAGGAGCCTTGCCATACGCCGGCGCAAACGCACCAAGCAGGTGGGTAAATGAGAGGACAGATGCATCTGCAACACGGCCCATCTGCCCTTGCCTCCAACGCACTCAGTACCGCTGCAGCGTGAAGACGGGATTAACGATGCCCCCCTCCCCGATCACCAGCCCAAACATATACACGTTCGCATACATATTTATCTACCTACCTCTGACGAGGGATTGCGGACGGGGTGTGACACGGGCTGCCGAGGAGACGGTGGCGAAGAAGGCCAACAACGTCACGAGCAGCGTCACAAGTAGAAGAGACGGCGCTTCACCTCTTTTGCCTCCTCCAGCCATTGCTTACCGCTGAGCTTTCTATCACGACGTACCTGTGCAAGTATGAGGTAGTGCGTTTTCCCTCCGCCCTCCTCTTGTCCTATTTATAGTGCCACGATGCTCCAGCCTTTGATATATGGTGGGACATATTTGTTGACAAGAAGAAATAATGGATGCAGGATTCATTGTGTCTACTCTCTCACTCTCGATTTTACACTTAACCTGGAACGACGAAAGCAAGATAAAAAAGTTGCAGCGCCAGATTTGGTGCATTAATTATTGTCCCCTATAATATAATATAATATAAATGCATCCGCGTGATGTAGATGGAAATATTGTTAATTATTTTTACGTGGACGAGGATTATCCACACGTCCCCAGTGAATTATTGAATCCCATAGTTTCAATCGTTGAGGTGGCAACGTGAACAACGTGCTGCGTGGATGAGCAGAGCAGAAACACTTGTGTGTGGCACCTCGATTAGAGATCGCAGTGGCAATCATTCGAGCATCTCTTATCGCAAAACAGAAGCTGAGCAGAACAAGAATCAACTTATGTTTAACATCTAAGAGGTTCATAATGGTGATATAATCTCGCATATGGAGATTACTTTGTATAATGTTAGGGGAACAATGATGTGACATTAGTTAATAAATTTAGTTTATATGGTTGATATATCTTGATTCTTGGGTGATTGGATTGTTCAACACAATAAGACTGAGGTGGGTCAGTAATTGATGCTATTGCTGATAACAAAATCCGACGCACATCGGTCTCTTCAATCTTTCTTTAATTATATGTTTATTTGATTCTAAAATCTTCAGACCAATAACTTAATATTCTTATCAGTTAAACTAATTGATATTCTCATAATATCTACATTTTTCTGATTCTGTGTCCGATGTGTCAACATTCATTCTTGAATCAATCTAGTTCGAAGCCAATTTCCATTGGAAATCTATATAACTAGACAAGTGGATGTACCTAATAAAGATCTCTCTGATGCCTAAGTTATATGATGAAAAACAAATATTATTTGAACTTAAAAAGAGTGACCTTCCTTCGTAAAAGTATCATTAATAGATAAATTGGGTAACGACCAATATTTAATGGTTAATTATTTCGGGTGTACATTATGATTATCATCGTGGGTTAAAAATGTACTTGTTAGGGCGACATGTAGAGCTGACAAAGCATTTGAGTAGGTGTCGAGTTGCTGGTGTTGTGGCATTTGAAAGACAAAATCATCTATGGATTCTTATATCATATTTCTTGATTTTTTATGTACTTGAAAAATGATTTTATGTCTAAGTCACATGATACTTGGGAATGATACTTAACGGAGTCAATGTGTAAGATAAAGTTATTAATGATATATGATTGATATCACATTGTTAAAGATGGACTGTATGGATAGGGATGATCTCATAACTTATAATTTTTTGTTAATTGATACAAACTCGAATAATTAAAAAAACTCTTAACGATGTAAAGATGTTAACTTTATTAGGGTTGATAAATACTTTTAGAAGTCTTAATTATTTTTAAATTAATTGGTAGAGTCCTAATTAAATTTGGGTTTGTTCCTATGAATATATATAGTGTCTCAGGGTTTTGGTGAGAGGGAGAGGCATGACAATTTGGGTGCTCGTAAGGGTGATCTCTAGGTTTCCTTCCAGAGTGAAAGAGTTCTCTAGGTTTATATAAAAGATGAGTAAGGAAGGTCATACTTGAGTAGGGATGACTCAAGTGTATTATAATTAATCTCACATATTGAAGAATTTGATTTGCAACATAGCAAGAATTTGTCGAACCATATTAATCTTACATTAACTTTTTGATATACTTTTTAGCCTATTAATCTTTGGGTATTCTTTTAATTTTAGAATTTTTCTCTTCCTCTTCAACGAAGTGATATTAGGGCCCCAAAAATTTAATGATTAGATATTCATCAAAAATGTCATCGATTATTTTCGTTGACTTTACTACAGAGAAATTTAATGAAGAAAATAGTTTCACAAAGTAGAGGTTCTTTTTACTCAGTAATATCTAGCAAGAACAATGAAGGGACTAACAAGTAAATAAAAAAAAGGAAGAATGATAAAAGATCGGGAGACGTTGAGGCGAATTGCATTGAGTGCTACTCGACTTTATATCTTTGATAATCTTATCAATAATATTATTAATGAATCTAAATATAGCAGTCGTATAATTTAGTGCTAATGTTTTGGAATAATAGTTTTGCCATACAAAATATTCATTATTTCACGTCGTTGTCGTACGTGGATGCAGCAGATCAACGATGCATCCGTCACGATAAAAGCAGAAGCATTTTATTACTGAAGCAAAGCAACACCACACGACATGGACGGATAGATAGGACGGCTAAAGAGAAGCCGACAGGCGAACACAAACATTATAGGATCACACCATCGTCGCTAATTTCCCACCGGTTTCTTCGATCGCCCACTGCTGCGACGGCTCTAGTTTGGGGACGCCATCAAGCCAGCGACAGGAGTCGGCCTCGCAGGCCTTGTAGTCCACGTGATCGAGGCAAGTACACTCGTTGAGAACACACTGGCAGTTGGTGCAGGCGGAAGGGCAGGAGCCTTGCCATACGCCGGCGCAAGAGCACCAAGCAGGTGGGTAAATGAGAGGACAGATGCATCTGCAACACGGCCCATCTGCCCTTGCCTCCAACGCACTCAGTACCGCTGCAGCGTGAAGACGGGATTAACGATCTCCCCCCCCCCACCGATCACCAGCCCAAACATATACACGTTCG
>LVTN01000059.1:658200-679148 GCA_001649415.1 Musa itinerans | reverse complement strand
GCCGGTGGCCGGAAAGGGTTAGTGAGCTTACTGCATTTTGATTATGAACAAAGACAACAGCTGACACTTCCACTTCTTGTTTTGCAGGGAGCACGAAGGATGATCACCACCAACCATCATCGTCGTAGGGTTTGCTCTCGCAAGAAGTAGAACATATAAGCTACTGTGCAACCCAAGCGCCTCCTTGTTCGTGTTTTAAGCTTATGTTTCGAGTGTATGCATGCTGAGTCGTGAGTAGGAATGTAAGATCGAAATAAAGTGTGCTCTAGACTTCCTCGTTGAGTACTTCTTTTGAGAAAAAGCCTTTGGTATTTTGCACTGGTCTTGTCCTCATCTTGCGAGTAAAGATCCCAACTTGGGTGAGAAGAGTGTCGAACGGGAAGAGCTGCAGCGGTGATGGATGGTGACTTGAGATGATCATGCAAGATGATGGACAGTCTCGTTGGTCCCAACTCCGTACTCATTAGCAGCGCACTACACTACCAAAAAGATAACGAAAGCCCACGAAACATGAAACAAATAGCATCCACGTACTCTTGGCGTCAACGCATTGATGAGACTGCATGCCCTGTCTGCGTACGTGATTGACGCAGAAAACCATGCAGACATCCAGTGTTTTTGGGCACCGCACAGGGGATCGAACGAGACATTACTCATCTCTCTTGTTCGTAAAAATCATGAGATATTTTTACTGAATCACATGGATTTATATACTTTTTGAAAATGTTTAATAACTTTAAACACCGATTTTAAACTTAGATTACTTTAGATTTTTGTATATATATATATATATAGTTAATTCTATATCCATTTTTTATTCTAATTTTATATTTTTAACTCGTAATACTTTATTATTATTATTATTATTTGATTTTTTTTTTCAGATAATAATAACAAAGTATTACTAACAGAAGCTCTAAGATCAGAAAAAAAAAATTTAGATAGATTTTGAAAAAAATATCATAAAACTTCTAAAAATAACTCCGACTCTAAACTCGATTATTTGGGAACTATAATCTTATGATCTACACGCCTATTTACAAGCTAAGAATGACAATTTGAACTTTAAAAAAATATTATCTTATTTACCTCTATTTGATTTAGACTCATCTAGCCAACCTGCCTATAATTATACATAATATATTCTTTTAACTCTGATTATTTAGTAGAAGTTTTGAGTTAGATCGATAGTTTATGTTTGATTAAGAGGAGAAAACCATTGGCTTAGTATTAAAAACAAGAATAATGTTAGAAGATTAGACTATATTTTTCGACGTACAAAGAATTGGCCAATTATTACCTTTGCTATTTTGAATTTGGCTTTAGTGTGTGCTGTCATCAGAAGTCCACTGACACTAGTTTTAATTGATCCCTATCCCTGTCGTTAGTATTGTTCTCCTTCTCAGCGTTTGTGCGAGGGTTGGTAACACCAAAACAAAGGGTGGGTGGGGTAATGTAAATCCTTCAAAGATCTTTATGTGCAAGAGATGCTTCTGGATCACAATATATATAAATATACGAAAAATTACACATAATTTTTTTTATGAAATTTGAAATTTATCTCACTAAACTTAAGTTTAACACATGTATCTTTTAAGTTGATTTTGGTTGACTAACTTTCATTTGAAGTTATTTAGCATTATAATTGTATCAATGCATTTAAAAAATCACATTACGACTATAAAAATATTAGAAACATTTCAATTTGTATGCTTTTTTATTTTCCTTCAAAATAATTAATTCCGGATAAATATGTAAAACCTCATATATATAATTATATATATATGTATATATAAAAGAAAATAGTTGATGTTTCTGATGTCTCAGTCGTAGCTCTATCTATCAACATGGGATTCCAGTCCGACATGTTGCGAAAAAGGTGATCACAAGTAGAATTCATCACTTCTATCTTATGTATCTCGAGAAACTTAAATCGAATCCAATGATCATAAGCTGGTAAAGAGAAAATAATGAGAAGACCCATTCGAGGAGAATCCAATGATCATAAGCTGGTAAAGAGAAATAATGAGAAGACCCATTCAAGAGAAGACCCATTCAAGGCATAAGATATCTTATGTGATGCAAAGCATCAGTACAAGAGTGCAGTCCCCACCTCGTCAATGAGGATAACATCTTCTCGTATGTTCTCAATTAATGTCGTCTGCACCCACCGACCTTCAATTATTTCTCTCTCGTTCCATGTTATCTTTCATGGCCTCAAGCGGTCAAATGCATCATTTTACCAGAGAGAGAGACAAAGTAGAGCATTGACCACGACAGACACGATTGATTCCAGCATTAAATCCGACAGATCAAATACGTCATCGCCATGGCTCTATCAATTCTTCTATCTTGGCATATAGCCGAGACCGGATTCTTGATTAAGTCTTACTTTTCTCATTCTTATCTACCTTATATTTCTGTTTCTAACCTAAGATTAAATTAGGTTGAGATTGATAGGATATAATTGAGATTAATGTAATATTTAATCTCATACCAAAAAGTGAAAAGAGTCTTAACTTTTTTTTCTTAAATGGATAAGTGATGAGACGTAAGAATCCAAGTTTCTATCATCTAAATTAGTTCACATCTTCCACCTAAATTAGTTTCTAAATACTAATCAATATATTATGAAGAACTTAGATTTAAGTATTTTTGAACAAGTTATCACCTTCCACCTACGTTAATTTATAATGACTAATCAATATATTATCAATAAGAGTTGTAGTGTCTTCATATGGGCTTTGCTGATGGGTACTGCACTAAGAATTGGGTCTGTTAATGGGCCGGGATGAGTACCTACTCCGAGTCAACCGAGTCAATTCGGAGACGGCACGTGCGAGCAAGGTACATGGAGAAGACATCAAAGAGCCACGTGATGGCAAATCGAGGGGCCGCGAGAGAAAGCGAGCGACCACGTGGTCGCGCGAGGAGAGTCTGCAAGATGAGCCACGGATCCCTATCCGCGTGCTCACACCTCAGTACATCCTCACCGCTCATTCCCCCCATCCGACGCTCCAAATCGCGCGGCACGTCCCGAAAACGACCCTAATTCGAAATCCCGCCTCTCCTTCCCTTTCTATTTAAATCCTCCCCCGCTTCTCTTCCACACCAATCTCAATCCTTCGATCTGTTCCCCCCCCCCACTGATTCGTAATCCTCTCTCTGCCCCGCGAGATGGCCAGGACGAAGCAGACGGCACGGAAGTCCACCGGCGGCAAGGCGCCGCGGAAGCAGCTGGCGACGAAGGCGGCGAGGAAGTCCGCCCCCGCAACCGGCGGCGTCAAAAAGCCCCACCGTTTCCGCCCCGGGACGGTGGCGCTGAGGGAGATCCGCAAGTACCAGAAGAGCACGGAGCTGCTCATCCGGAAGTTGCCCTTTCAACGCCTTGTCCGCGAGATCGCGCAGGACTTCAAGACCGATCTCCGCTTCCAGAGCTCCGCCGTCGCGGCCCTCCAGGAGGCGGCCGAGGCCTACCTCGTCGGTCTCTTCGAGGACACCAACCTGTGCGCCATCCACGCCAAGAGGGTCACCATCATGCCCAAGGACATCCAGCTCGCCCGTCGGATCCGCGGTGAGAGGGCATGATCGCCGTCCGATCATTTGTGTTTGGAGTCCTTAAACCTGTCTCGGTGTGTTTGGTGTATCTTGGAAAGTTATCAGTGGTAATTAATGGGTCGGTCTTTTATGATATAACATTCCTCGAGATATTTCAATTAACATCATGTTTAATGAGCTTAAGAGTCTAACAACTCGATTAATAATAATCAGTATAACAATGATTTGTCTAAATTTTTATGACTTAAAAAATAAATGAAAAAAAGAAAAATAAAAGAGACTCTTTGGCTCTAAGTCTATACGTTTTCTATTTGGTCGGATGGTTTCTTCTCTTGGTAGCCAGTGGCGTTGCTGGCATCAACGACGAACACGTCTATGAGCTCCGGTGGCGACTCCTCCACTTTGGGAGCCTCTCTGCTCTTGCCCCAAAGCACGGCGTAAAGCCCCGCAACGATTAATGCTGATCCAATCATGCTGCAACAACATTAAGAATATTGGTTTATATATAGCAGATTTTTCTAGATGTAATTTATGTGGATTACCTTCCGAGGTGCAACTGTTCGTTCAGGAGAAACGTGCTCAGCAGAGCCACAATGATAAGCATCAAAGGGTTAAATATGGACGAAAACAGAGGACCTCTTTTCTTGATGCACCAACTCAATACTATGAGGATTAACCCTGATGCCACCACACCCTGCACCATCATCAGCATCACCATCTCCTTTTATGTATATATATATATGTATAGCTTACGATATCAAATAAGCAAGAGGAGTCACGAGAGGAAATTACGGAGTAGATTGTTGCAAGAAGCCTCACATCCAACCCCATTCTCCAGCTGCTCATACGACTCTCTCCACAGAGGGCATAAACTACAGATTGCGCTGCTGCCATGAAGCACAACAACGCTGTGCCCGTGTAATGACAAGGGTATTCTTTACTCATCCTTGTCTGCGACAGCAAGCTCTCAATCATACATCTAAACAAACCGCAACTCATAGTTTTTTTCACCTCACCTGAATGATCAGCCACATCGCGTAGGATAAGCAGCTTATGACCGCAAACAACGAGCCCATGACATGGTTGCCCGAGTCCCGTTGAGGTTGTGGTTGAGCTCCTCCTTCATCGTGATGAGACCTGAGAAGATCGATATGTGTGGACCAGAGAGTAATGGTTGCTCCCTTGTAGAAGGTGAGGAGCATGGCGCCACCAACGCCTGTAAGTGTTCCTAAAGCTTTGGCTTGCCCGGACACAGTAAGAACAGCCAAACTCTCCATTCTGTGAACACAAGCGTTCGGTAAAAGCAAGCAGAGATGTGTAGAATTGTGAGCTTCCTAGTGTAAGAGGATGAGGGACCTGAATAGGACTGCCAAAGTAAATGTGATTGCCGGTATGAGATTAGTCATTGCTGAAGCGAAGGTTGCAGATGTAATACGAACACATGATAGATACAGATTTTGCGATATCGTACCCCTGCCAAGAATTTGCTCATTAATTAATATCGATGTAAAAGAAGTTGCAGGACAGAAAGAGAGAGAGAGAGAGAGAGAGAGAGAGCAATAGAGTTTGGCAAGTACCCTAAAAGCCCGCTGAAGAACGATAGCATCAACACCTTCCATGTCATCTTTGGTCGCGTCTTCCTGCAATTGCAACATTCTTGAGATCATCAAGTAATGTTCGTCTCAAGCTTTTCACGAAAAACGGAAGAGAAGACATACAGAAAACCCTATAAATCACAAAACGAGATCTCTACCAACTCGAACCGTCAGCACTTGCCTTTCCATGAAGAAGGCGAGCGGGCACAAGAAGGCGGCCGCGAAGAGGTACCGATACGCCACCAGAATCCTGCTGTCCATGCCATCGTTCAAGGCGAGCTTGTAGAAGATATTTACACCGGCGAACACTACTTGAACCAGCACCATCGCCGCCACCGGCTTCATTCCCTCCATCACACCTCCTATTTCTCTCTACGGTGGCGGTTGCTCTGCAACAAGCAAACAAGTAAGAGGATCTGCTGTCTTCGCGGTTGTTTCTGATGCGTGCGCTTGTGAGAACGAAGGTGGGGAGGAGGATCGGTATTTATAGAGGAAGGGGAAGAGGAGAGCAAGTCGTATGCATGGTTCGGTTTGAAGTGGACGGTGGCGTCGATGGCCGAAGGACACACATGGAGGAGAAGAGCGAGAGAGAGAGAGAGAGAGGAAGCTTCGTCTCCGGTGGCGAAATGGGAGGGAGAGCGTGCGCGACAGTGAGAGGAGAGTTGGAAGGGCGAGCGAAGCGCATGCATCACAGCTTCGTATGGGGTCCTCACGACACGTGTCCATGCCAGGGGGGAACCTGCTGTGCCGCCGCGTGGCACAGGCACGTCACGGGGATCTCGGTGCCTAGCAGGCGACACGCCCGACAGCGACGTCTGACTCATTCTTATTGGACAAACGCTGTGGGTCCCACGTCATGGGTGACTGGGCCAACAGGTAGACGGTGCTAACAATTCCGCCCCTCCACCCAAATCGGCCACGTTGGCTTTACAAAAGATGACGTGTTCAATGACGTTTTAGACGCCATAAAAGCGACAATTAATGTTAATTACGAAACAATTCGCCAATTCCCATTTCCGATATGTTGTACATAAACTGAAATCATCTAGTATAGATTAGAATAATCTTATCCATAATCAGAATTGTTCTTCGATTGTTTTTGGGTAAAGCATAAAAGAAATTATGACATTAAAAAAAAAAAACACACATGAAAAATTAGCCCAAAAGCAAAAAAGAAAACCATAGTGCCCAACCCATGGTGGAGACATCACACAGTGACTGTGGATCACAAAGTCCAAGATGGGTTGTCTGCACCACAACACAAAGCAAGTCCAACATGGATTTTGACCTTCATCTTCTGCTCAGTCTTTGCCTTTTCCGCAAAGACCAGCATGCTTCTTTGGAAAAGCATGCCATGGTGTTAATGGATTAAGACGAGCATCACGAGAGAGAGAGAGAGAGAGAGAGAGAGAGAGAGCAGAAAGGTTTAACAACACAAGGGAAAGGGAAGTGATAGCTTCTTACGTTAACGATTGCACCACCTTCTGCTGCTGCTTTAATGAAGGGGGGCAGAGTGAAGCTTCTAATGATGAAAACATGCGCCAATCGGGCACTCGATCCAAAAGAATTAAACATATTCATATTTCAGGCTAAATGTCTGTCAAATCAATACAATACAAACTTCAACTGCGCATCTGTGTCAAATCAATACAATACCTCGAATCATGTTAACTTATTATAATGTCATCACTTTCATGTTTCATTTTTGCAAACAAAAAATATTATAAAAGTACAAATGTTGTATTCTTGAATGTTCAGTCTTTGGTACGACAACAATTGCTGTAAAGCAGCAAGACATCGACGAATTGAATGAAATGAACCACAATCATGTTAATTTGACATTTAGCCACTGCAGCTCACTGTTGAGTAGTCGGTCCATCGGGCTTTGATGGAATCATAACATTCGGGTTGTGAATAGATACGGGGAGTGATGCAAGAGAGAAGTATGGGAACAAGGTATTAAATTCTTTCACCTCAATTCTCTTTTTAGTTTTTTATGTTGTTTTTTATAATGATACAAAAGAAGTATAGGAACATGGTATTACATTCTTTCACCTTCCTTCTATCATAAATTTTATGTTATTTTTATAATTTACTTTATTAAATATATATAACTCTATCCTCTTAAATATAAATCTAAATCCAAAGTTATTATAATCTTTATTTATCTAAAAAAAAAGATGAAAACTTCTTCCGATCTATATCATTAGAATAGTTTATTTTGATAAAGAAAGTGAATACCAATCTCTAATAATTTATCTCCCATCATATATTATATGATATCTTAATTCATCAATACACACATCAACCGATCGACTTTATCGAATGAAAGGATCAACGTATAGTTGAAGCTAGTCTCATTCTCTTATGTTATGTCTCTATGCCACTAACATTTTAATCGATAGTATTTTAAACTATGATTTATCTTATTAACTGTATGTTTACTCAAACCCTATAACACCGGTTACCATTTGAAAGATCATTTCACTAAATATCAAATATTCAAAAACTTAAAATATTTTATTATTTATATTATCCTTAGTTACGTCTTTATGTTTTACATAAGTTAGCACCAAGATCTAAATTTTACATCTTCATTAGATACTCACTTGAATATAATATTTTTTTGATATTATAATCCTCAAACTCAAAAAGTCTTCGTATAATCTTATTGAGTCTATCTTTTCTTTCTATAATCTTATCTTCTAATAACGTGAGTCACTATAACAAACTTTCATTACTGGATTCATAAGAGTATATTTTAAATTTTAAACCCTCGTCAAATGCACCTCTCCTCACATCAATCGATAGTTCTCATTTAAATATATACTCCTTTATTACTCTAGCTAAACAACACCTCACTCTTTATATAACTTCATCTATCTTTTCACTAACTCACTCTATAACGTCCGATGAAATAACGCTTTTCAAATAACAAACGATAACTTTGTCATCTCCTTGACCAAGTGACATCGAAGTAGATTAACTTAATCAGTTATGTATAATTAACTTTTCACTAATTCTCATGATTTCAATACAACTCAATAATATCATCAAGCCTAAACATAACATGGCAACGTACTTCAAAAATAATATTTTCAAACCATGTCAAATTCTTAATCTCCACACTATATCTCTCCACTTGACCATACTAAACCCACAATCATTATTTAAGCTAAAAAATATTGGCATAAAGTTACGTGTGAGAAATACAATGTCATGTTCCATAATATCACATAGACCCTTATACAATCTCATATTACATAAAATATTATCAAATGTAAGTGAATCTTTCGAATTAAATGAAACCATCCATTGTCAAATATTAAGTATGTCTATTGGCTAAAAAATTTCACTAACAATTAGGTATTGATTTCAACTAATGAGAATTTAACTCATCCTACTATCAATTAAAGTTGATATGTGTACCAATTAAATATTAATAATACTTTTTTACAAGAGACTTTAACTGATGATGTCTTTGTGCAGTAACTCCTAATTTTATCTACCCTTAATATTCAAACTATATTTGTAAACTATAAAAATTTATTTATATACTTCTTTGTAAATATTTATCACTTTATTTCTATATCTTTAACGATGCCGATTGAGCAAACAATACTAATAATAGAACATCTACATCAATCTATATTGTCTTTATCAAAGCCAATTCGATAAGTTTGAGTTTCAAAAAATATAACACAATTATAAAATTCACTATTGAAGCTGAATACTAATCTATTGCCACCATCGCAGTAGAACTCAGTTGGATCATAACTTGCTACACGAACTTGGTATTACCTACCAATTTACTCATATAATATACTATGGTAATCTCGATGCTACCTACCTATGCTCTAATCCGATATTACACTCTTGCATGAAATATATTACAATTTACTTTTACTTTGTTAGAGATCAAATTGTCAAATGTTAATTATATGTTTCTCACATTTATACTTTTGATTAACTAGTTTACTCATTCACAAAGTCTCTCGCTGGCTCGTATGATATTACAATTATATCGATCCAAGCTTAACAATAATGACGAAAGCTCAATTAGGCATGATAGAAGATCATGATAGAGACAAATATAAAATGATAATTTTACATTACTTATATATTCTAATTCTTAATTAATCTATAATTTAAAGATTAATTATAATAATATATGTGTATAATTTAAATATATAATTAAAAAATCTTTCTTTCAAATTTATATAAATATGTATTAGTTCAATAAATGAAATCATCTCGTAAATCTTTCAGGCAGGATAAAATCATCATGTATGAACATTTGACCTCGTTTACAAGCTAGTCTAATGAACTATCAAACTTATTCTGTTTGATCTTCCTCTTTTTGGCAGGTACTGCAGGTCGTGTGAGCCATGTTGACTTGAAAATTGACTGAATTGTTTGAGTTGACCCGGAAGACTCGGCAGTTCTGATGCTGCACAGCATATATCATGGTACGTCCATTCCCATGGTCATGCAAATTTTTGACTTAGTTCCTTCCACTCTATACTGGGATTCATTTGCTATCGTTATGTTCGCACATCATCGATCCTGAATAGTTGGAGTCAAAGGCCTCATCTATACATGTGTGTTTACCAGTCTTATTAGAACACAACATTAATTCTCTAATTATCTAAATATTTGTTTCCAGCTTTTTTTTACTTATATATATATATATAAGCTGTGTGCTGTTGGGAGGTGGGACAGGTGATTCGACAAAGAAAGCGTGTAATATTTTGACTTAGTCAAAGAATTAAAGAAGATATTCTATTGACCGTAGCACCCATGAAAAACTTCCAGGGTGATGTGATATCCCGTGTCCACATAGTCCCCATGCATTCAGGGCACACGAGTTACCCCTTCAATATTTCCGCGCTGATTCGGTCCACCTCGATTACCATTGCTCGATAAGTAAACGAGTCTTCTCGCCTCCTTCCTCGCTATCACACTCTAACTTCCCTCCTGTATTTACACGCCAAAACCATTCCCTTCCCACCTCTCCGACAAGAGGCTCACTCTCTCCTCCTCTACCCTCACACGCAGGTAGATGCATTCACTGATGCATATAGGAATAGTCGGGGGACTGACAGAGCCCGAAATGGAGGCAGCACAGCAGTTGTTGCAGCTCAGCAGCGGCGAGGAAGACGACGACAGCGAAGGAGTGGAGCGCTATCAGAAAAACAAGAAGAGAGGAACAGGTGAAGTGGAGGCGTCCATGGAAGGGGAGCACGGCGAAGAGAACAAGCCCAGAAAGCGGCAGCGGTTCCGGTCGCTGGTGGCAATATATAAGGTGACCAAACCCAGTAGAATGGGTTGTAATGGAGATGAGAAGAAGGGAATGAGAAGGCAGGTGGAGTGAGTGTATCTTTTTCCCGTTTTCTTTTCCTTTCTTGTTGATGTAGTAGGAGGATGACAAAACAATGTAAAAGAAGGAAGTAATTGGGGAGCTAATTAATGGTGTGGTCTCCAACTCGTATGCATGAAGGAGAGATTTCTGGTGTCACTGTCGCTGATAGTTCTGATAATACTTGATCGGGAATCCACAAAGATCATATGGTATCTGTTAAAAGACTATATATCAACTCATGCAGATGACACAAACGGATGGGAAGGGTGAACAAGTCTCAGATGATTGAAGTGTTACAGAAACAGATAGCCCAAGAACATGATGGCTCGTCTTCTTTTTCTCCAAATTTTATTGCGGTAAAAATGTTGCAAACTGTTGTCTGTGTAGTGAATTAGAGTGCTTGGAGTTCGACTACTCAAAACGTAGCCTTTCTCATACAGCTCAAGGACATGGTGGTCTGCATACATTTTTCTACAATCTGCCTGGCAGTCAAAGGCCCTCTCAAGTAGCTCGAGGACATGGTGGCCTGTCTTCTTTTTCTCTAAATTTTATTGCATTAAAAGTGTTGTATATTTTCTTGTAGTCAATGTTTGGAGCCTATACAAGACATCCGAGGGGATGTAGTTGGGTACTGATGATATTTCTCAGGTCTCATGTCATTCCACTTTCTGCAGGTGTTAATGAGAAGATTCAAAAGCACTCCTGATGGATTAATGAAAGCTAAAAGAGAGAACAAACAATGGATGATGAAAAAGACCAATCATATCTACATGGCTGCTGACTTGAGCTTACAAATTCTTAGACTGACAGCAAGGCACAGAACAAAAATTATATTGGAGATGATACCTTCTCCCTTCCTCTTGATTCCACTTGTTTTCATTTGTTTTCCAACTCTACTCCTTTTCTTTTTTGTACTTTGCACCACCAGTTTGCAAATAAATAATACAACAGAAAAATCAATATGAAAAGGAGTTGAGGTACTAGGAAGTAATAGGCAATTAGCATGATGAACTGCCAATTTGCCAGCACAAAGTTAATGGTCTTACACATTAAGAAAATGTGCATGCCAAAAAATACTTAGTTGGTAACATGTAGATCACTGATACAAAGATAGAGAGGTTCATCATTAAAGATTGCATGCCAAAAAATACTTAGTTGGTAACATGCAGATCACTGATACAAAGATGGAGAGGTTCATTAAAGAGTAATATCCTTAGTAACCACCCTCAACCACATTAATCTCCGAATACCCGTGGTCTTCAAGAATATATGTTGGTTATATTCCTCCTTGAATATGAACAAGGCCTTCACATACAGCTCATTGTCAATATCCTTCATGAGATTAAGCTCTTCTAGACAATCATCGAGGAGATTTAACTTTTTGTCCTGAGCTTCTTCCCTCATCGAAGCTTGTCTCCGAGAAGCTTCCGCAAATTCTCTTAGAGCTAGTAGAGCACCATCTGCTTGACGCCGGGACTTTCTACTACTTCCCCTCAAAGTACTGAAAGTTGAAGCTTGAGGAGCATTGATGTTTTCTGCTTCCTGGGTGTCTTGTGGTAACCTCGCGTGTATGTCAGAAGTAGCAACAGGGTAATTAGATATTTCTGGAGTCTCAACAAATGAGTTAAATGTCCCATCACCGTCAATTAAATTAGCATTTGCATCTTTATCCGCTGTATCTGGTATCCTAGAGGAGGATGCATCATTGCCTTTCGAAATCGATGATCCACAAATAACCTCTAGTTCATTAAAGAAGGGTGTTTGTCTTGTCCTATACAACTTTGCTTCCGGGTTTTTCTGCAAATAAAAGATACATATAAAGAACGATCATCAATCAAAACTTTTTTGAAACAACCCGAGATTTATATCATACCACAACGTACTGACTCCATTCATCATCATCTGTGATCACGATTTGTAATTTATGATCCCAACTAAAACCTGGATGATTCTTGATTCCATTAACTATACGAAATTCCCGCTTATAGAACCTAAAGCGGTTTTTCAAGTGGTCGACATCATATTGCAGCCTTGTGCGTTCATTGAACCTATCCACCATGTCAAACCATGCTTCCCTGGTGAAGCTCGCTCCTGCTCTAGCACCAGAAAGAGTCTGCTCCAACATTAGGTCAATAAGAACTCTGTCATGCTCCCTTGTCCAGTATACCCGAGCTTGATTTGATGTCGCAACCTCCTTTCTTTTCAATTTTGAAGTGCCTCTGTTCTCCATTTTATCAAGCAAATAAAATAATTAAAAAAAAACCGAATTGTGATGTCATAGTTGCTGAGTTAACAAACAGAGGCAACACATAATTTGATGCCAAAATCACACAAATGGATATTGCAAAATAATGTGAGTTAACGAAATAGTCAGTCTACACATACGTGTATGTGTTCTTTGCTTAATATAATCTGAGCAGGATATATGGATACAAGCCAACACAACCAGCACCAACAGGCCAGAAGACATGATCATAATGTTCGACGCTAGGGTTCATTTATCAGGCAGAGGGTGGAACCTTCAAAGAAGAAGATCTAATCCTGTTTACAAATATATAGGAGATAATGCAGAGCAAAATGATTGGAATAAGAAAACTGAGACCCGGACTTATCTGATGTCATGCCTGTGCTGATTGGTTTCGCATTTCTGTACCATGCCAGTAATTCATAATCATAGCATGTAGTGTGGCACACACTTCCACTTTAGTTGTTTATCTGAACAATCAACAATGAGATCCTAACTAATCGAGGAAAGCAATCCAAGAGAATATTCAACATAAGCCTCAACGTAAAAGAAAAGGCATACGGTACAAAATCAACACTTGGAAAAATGCATCCCGATCGTGATAGGAATAGTTTTCTCGAGTACTTTCCCTCTAGAACTAGCACTTAATTGTAACCAGGGCAAGGTCTAGGTATACCTTGCAAAATGTTTTTCATGTACCAGCAAGGAGGCGACATGTGACAATATGAAAATTATTTTGCATGACGCCTTATCCAAGTGGCAATTCGTGTTTTGTACATTTCATGAATTCTATATCCTCAACCTCAAAAATAATACGGAACATAAATCAGTGCCCCCGACATGCCGCTAACTACATGAAGCCCAATCATCCATTTGAAACTGACACTAAAGAAGTCAATCCTAGTTCATTTTAAAGATAGCTTATATATGAAACTAATGAATCCAGGATGAGAAGGCACAGGGAATGCTACATTCAACTTTATCTCCGTTATAGTTTGGGAGGCCCGAAGATGGAACTGCAACTCGGATCCAATTTAGTGATTGTAATTCCTGGAAGCTCCTCATTCCAAACATAACAGTTCCGTGGGTCACAGCATGATGATTTAGACTTCACCATATGTAAATGCAACAGTAACAATGCATACGCTACGCGTGAAGCTCTATACACCCCAAACGAGAGCAAAAGCACCCTCGAAAAGGGGGGAATGTGTTGGGTCGCGATTGATTACCGGTGCATCAAGTAAACGAGAGACCCGAGAGGGTTCCTCTAATACACTTTTCGTTGTCGATAAAAGCGAAAGGCCTGTCCTAAAAATCTCTGAAAATTCAATCAAATAAAGACTGCGATCTGTGACCTTATCCCTAAAACAGAGAACACAGAAATTAAGCTAAAAAAACATTTTTTTGTTCTGGATTAGCCAGAAATCTCGTGTGCTATTCACTGCACATTGCATCCAGAACAACATCGTCCCGTTCTAATCTTTTGATTACAAATAGTACTGCGAAGAGGGGAATGAATTCGGACCTCGACATTGCCCGCGGTCGGCGAAGATGAGGCCGATCCCCAAATGCCTCCGCCTCCGCCTCCAGCAGCCGCGTCGAGTTGCTCTGTCGACGAGTGGCATCAATAAATCCTTAAAGCCTTTTCTTTTCCCCCTTTTCCTTGTCCTTTACTTTCTCCGACGGCGGAGACGTACGCGACATCAGAAGTGTGATCCCAAGCATTCTCCACCGTTGGATATCAAATCTAAGGCGGTGGCTATCTCAAATGACATGCGATCTTAGCCCTTCCCATGGGTTGGGTCAATATTGAATCCGATTAGCTGCTAATCGGATGCCTTTGGATTTGGATGAGAGGGTCTCGATTGGATAACCCCGTTGCCGTTTCAGACGCCAAGATTCGTTAAATCACGTACGATGATGATCACGCGTGCAAGAAAGACGAGGGGTTTCTCCGTCATTCTATAAGACGCCTCCGCATTCACCACAACTATATAAGCGGTCATTAGGGTTTTGGAACCGACCCCTCGAGTTCCGCAGCCGCTTCGAGTCTCGCAGCCGCTTCGAGTCTCAGGTAAGAGATCAGAGGTGATGTCCGATCTCGGTGTATGTTTTTGGTTGATTTCTCCAATGTCGATTGGTAATCGGTGATTGATATCTGTCATTTGTTGAGAAGATTACGAAGAATTATATGCTTATTAATCTGTGTGTTCCTTATTTTGATTCTCGAAGTCCATTTTGTTGTTCTTTTGGATGTAAATATTAGATCTTTGGCAATGCTTACTCACGGAAAACATCTCTTGACATAATCGTGGTCATTGATTCGTCTTCAGGGGAGGGTAAGTCTGGAAGATGTCTCACCGGAAGTTTGAGCACCCAAGGCACGGCTCGCTTGGGTTTCTTCCTCGGAAGCGCGCGTCTCGCCACCGTGGAAAAGGTAACTCGGAGAGAACATCGTCTTGATTTAGGCTCTCCCTATCATTTTCTCACGCGATCTTCATGATGTATATGTAATTTATCACGTTCTGTAGTGTTGTTGTTGGCACTGTTTTCTTTCTGAATAAGTTTCATGTTGGTCCTTTTGTACCTTGAATGAACCGTGTCACCCGTCTATATCGGATGTTTTATGACGAGAAATTGGAGGAGGACATGTACTTGTCGTGCATTTACATAAACCTGTATCGAGTCAGACAAAATTATTGATTCTTATGAATGTTATCTCTCTCTCAGTATATGAAATATTGGCACATTAATATCCTTTGCTGATTTTCCTGCTGCGCATGAAGTACCTAATATTTCCAAGCTACATAGAACTTCATTTTTTATCATGTATTATCATGATGCTAAATAACATTGTGTCTACAAATGTTCAGTGAGTTTGCTACATTTTATCACTTCTTATTAACTTTTCTGCACATCAGAATGTTTCTTATGTAGCATGCACATTAACAGGATTTAGGCCTCATGTTAGCTTCTTTTACTTCATTGATGCATCGCTTCCCAATTTTTATGTTTGTTAAAGGTGCTAGGAGAATATAAGCTGAAAATCTCCATTTTAACAACTGCTATGTGTGATTTTCCGATGCAGTGAAGTCCTTCCCGAGGGATGACCCTACAAAATCCTGCAAGCTCACGGCATTCCTTGGGTACAAGGCTGGGATGACTCACATTGTACGTGAGGTCGAAAAGCCAGGATCAAGTGAGTGTTCATTACTCTAATCTTAGCCTTGTTCGTAATGTTCTAATTTCAGTGTGTTATACTGGAACCATACATCTTCTCAAAGCTTCCAACTTAGACCTTCATTTGTTTTAGTCTTGATTTTTCTTGCGAGCAGATGGTTAACTTGGATTCTTGTGACCTTTGTTTGTTTAAATGCTGGCGCACTTTGCTCCTACACCGAGTCTGAAAGTTCTCTAGGAAAGGAGTAGCCCTGTACCAAAAATCTGTTTTGTGCCAGCAAATATTATCTGATGCCCATTGTCATATTTAAGGTGTCATGTTGATGTACTTAATATCCTTTGGAGAAAAATTGTTGCAATTTTTTCGGTTGGGTATGCTCATAAATTGTTCTTTCTTTGAATACTAGACTTTATTCATATCTGTTGCCCATTATATTAATAAGGAGAGTGGATTATTTTTAAAATCATTTTACTATATGTTCATGCTAAATGATTTTTATTTGGAAAATTGAGTGTCATACCTATATTGTTATTTTCTTGTTGCTTGCAGAGCTTCACAAGAAGGAGACATGTGAGGCAGTGACTATCATAGAAACTCCACCGATGGTTGTTGTTGGAGTTGTTGCGTATGTGAAGACACCACGCGGTCTCCGTTCTCTTAATACTGTGTGGGCTCAGCATTTGAGTGAGGAGGTGAGGAGGAGATTCTACAAGAACTGGTGCAAAAGTAAGAAGAAAGCTTTTACAACGTACTCCAAGAAATTTGATAGCGAGGAGGGAAAGAAAGAGGTGCAGGTGCAGCTGGAGAAGATGAAGAAATATGGTTCTGTTATCCGTGTTCTGGCTCACACTCAGGTGCATTTCATGGACATTGGCTGACACATTTTATTACTTTTATTTTTGTTTAGTACTTTCTTGTTGTGTTTAAAAGCTGACATGGTTAGAAAAACTTTCCAGTTGGTAATTTCTGACATAGCCATATTAAGTATAGCATTATGGTCTGAAGTGTGTCATAAAAATGCACAATTATCTACTACAGTAACTTGTAGATTTTATAGGAGCTGTTAGACCCTATGACTTCTTGCTTTACTTACTCATTATGTGGAGAGATGAAATGCATTAGGATTTTATGATGAACTTTACAAATGGCTAGTTCAATGCTTACTTATCTGCTTGATTAAAGCAGCTAATGTTCCAATGATGGCCTAGGACAACATCAGCCATTATCAGGAACCAAGTTGCTTGTTTGCTGACTTCTTTTTTGATATAGAATCTAGATGGCTACGGGGATGTTACCTTGTTGTATATAGCATTTACATGGCTGTCAATATTGAAAGTTGGGTTGTAAGCTAGCAGACTTACTGACCTAGGCTTTAAAATAATTTTTGGTCCATGGTTGTTTTCTGAAAATTGAATGACCTTATCTTTCTATTTGTCTATATCATGGGAGCTGAAATCTGCTCGTCCCCATGTTATACTGATAATTTCTGCTTTTTATGATCATCAATAACAGTATATGTTAATTAATCTCTCATTTTTTTATGACTAATTACCTTTTGTGACCCTTGATCCGAATTATTGTATAAATGTGGAAACACCAACTAGATGCACAAGGTGGACTAGATATTATTTTAGGTCATTTTATAATGGTTGTTCTCTTTTATTGATTAACCAGAAGTAGCTGATGATTGTTACTATCTGTTTTTATGCCTCAGATACGGAAGATGAAGGGTCTGAAACAGAAAAAAGCTCACTTGATGGAGATCCAGGTCAATGGAGGGACTGTAGCACAGAAGGTGGACTTTGCTTACAGTTTCTTCGAAAAGCAAGTCCCGATCGATGCTGTCTTCCAGAAAGATGAGATGATTGATGTTATTGGTGTGACTAAAGGTAAGGGTTATGAAGGTGTTGTGACCCGTTGGGGTGTCACCCGCCTTCCACGGAAGACGCACAGAGGACTGCGCAAAGTTGCCTGTATTGGTGCTTGGCATCCCGCCAGAGTGTCATATACTGTTGCTCGTGCTGGACAGAATGGTTACCATCATCGTACTGAAATGAACAAAAAGATATACAAAATCGGTAAAAGTGGAGATGAATCACACACTGCTATTACGGAGTTTGATAGGTCATTTCTCTATTCTATTTATGTTTTCTTTTCGTATTATTACGGCTTTTATCCTAAGATGCTTCATCGGATTCTGATTTGAATTTAAGCCAAATTTTCATCATCTCAGAGTTGTTTTTAATATATTGCAGTCAGATACGTATGGATTGTTAATCAGCAAATATAGGTCATACTGACTATTTTCCTTTTTGATTTGACCAGAACCGAGAAAGATATTACACCGATGGGTGGTTTCCCTCACTATGGTATCGTGAACCATGACTATGTTCTAATCAAGGGTTGCTGTGTCGGGCCGAAGAAGAGGGTCGTTACACTTCGCCAGTCCCTACTGAAGCAGACATCTCGTGTGGCCCTCGAGGAGATCAAGCTTAAGTTCATTGATACTTCTTCCAAGTTTGGGCACGGCCGCTTCCAGACGACTCAGGAGAAGCAGAAGTTCTATGGTAGGCTGAAGGCCTAAATTTTCACCCACAACGTCCGGCAGTAGATGAGTTTGAAACATCCTTTCAATTTATCCTTAATGATCTTTTATGCATTGGTTGAGTTTGCTATCTAGATTCTAACTTTTGATGTCTGTTGTCACGATGAAACTTGTTTTCTTTTGTCCCCAAAACACTCTGGATTTTGGATAATATGAACATTCTCATCAGCATGTGATTATGTGATAGTTATACTAATTACTGTAAGATGTTCTAAGTTTTTCTTTCTTTGGTTTCAAGTAAATACGAAATGAAATGTGTTGTTATCGCCAACAATGTTCTTCTGTCAAATGCTAAACAGATAACTCGGGTGAAAAGAAAAGAAAGTGTTATCATTGCATGTGAATAAAAATCTCGCAATATTATTTTTATTGAACGAAAGTTATGCCCTTAAATTTCAACATAATTTAATGGTTTGAATATGCTAATCTGTTTTTTTATTGTTTAATTAATGTTCTTCTGTCAAATGCTAGTCTGTATTTTTATTGTTTAATTAATGGTTCGATTGTTAGTTTATATATTTACAGTCATAATTCATTTCGATGGGAATATTAAAAGCACTCGAGTAGTATTTTTTTTCATGTTTTTATGTTTAAAACAAATGATTATAATTATTAGAGGTGATTTATTTTTAATAAATGTTGAGGATGATATCTTGGAGTGTATATATACACACACTATATACCATACAAAAACTGGAAGGGTAAATACGTTATTTCGAGACTTAGCAATATGTGTGTATATATATACACCAAAAGGGGTTTGGCCATAATCCCGCTATTCTTCTTTTCCAACTCCGTCCCCTTCCTCGTCGATGCGTTCCGTTTCTTGAAGGAGGCGAAAGAAGAGCCCCGAACAAACCCTCTTGAGCTCTCTGTCGGACGCGTCGATGCCTCCGACTTATTTTAGGTGATCCGCCTCCTTCCTCTCGTTATGGGTAATTTCTCGCGTTCTGCGTCCAATCCTGGCGTTTATTAGGGCATCGTTCTTCTTGAACGTGAGATCTTGTGGTTTCTGGATGCTCTTCTGGGTTCTGTGATTGCTCGTTTTTGGTTGTTGATTTACTGTACGTTCTTAATCCTAATCGTACGCTATTGTGCTCTCGGTCTTGCGCTGTTGTCTCCTCAAATCTTCAGGAACCCTAGAAAATCCTTTTCGCTATCCTTGTTAGATTTTCGTGTTTGCCAGGCTCTCCTCGTTCTTGAACGTAGGAGCAATTTACTGGATCTTGTGATCTTTAGGTTGTTCGTGTGTGCTCTTCTCGTTTTTAATGGATCGTTAGGTTCTCTTGTGGTGATTACACGATGGTGTGGAACGGATGAGAAAGAACCATTGTGTTTGTGTTTGCTTGTTTATGCTGTAGTAGTTCTCTATGATTCGTGTTGGATCTTGCATTATTAGGATCTCACTCTCAAACTTGGGGCAAATATCTTGGAACCTTATTATCTGAGGCTTTATATTTGGAATTTGTGCTTCTTGAACGTGGGAACTCGTGCTTATTGTTTTTGGTTGTTGGTTTACTGTACGCTCTTGATCCCAATGGATGCAGATCTTCTGGCCTCGAATCTTCAAGAACCCTAGAAGATCCTTTTCGCTATCCGTGATAGACTTTCGTGTTCGTTGGGTTCTCGTTCTTCTTGAATGTAGGAGCAATTCGTGGATCTCATGATCTTTATGTTCTTTGTGTGTGCTGGTGTTTAGGTTCTTTTTGTTTGCTTCTCTCGGTTTTAATGGATTTGATGATTACACGATCGTGTTTTTCTTTACATGTTTGGTTGGTACACCGAGAAAGGGCCATAGCGCAATTCTCTATGATGCCTGCTGATGCCATTAGCGTAGTTCTCGATGATTCATGTTAGATTTTGGATTATTAGGATTTCATTTTTCTTGAACGTAGGAGGATCGAGATCTCGCAAGATCTTATGATCCGAAGGCCTCTAGTTGTTTAATGACTTTTAAAATGTTATTTCTTGTGGTGTTACATGATAATGTAAAATGGAGGATGGATGACAAAGATCGATCATGAATGCATTGTCGTCGTAGAAAGAAATAAAAAGGACGCTGTGTGAGTCTTTCAAGGCCATTCACTAAACTGTCATTTTGTAGGTAGGTAGGTAAGATTAATTATGTTCAATTAGTTTTAATTGATCCAGCTTCTTTATGCTTTCAAGAAAGGCCTCCTTTAATTCACTAAGGCATTTGCAAAACTTGCCATGTTACATGTCATGTCACATGGCATTCGCAACAATGTTGCCATGCAGGACTTTGTTGAACTTTTTGTCTAGCTCAATTTCTGCTTTTTTTTCTTTTAACAACCACTTAAAGGACAGGCATTTTATTTTCACTTGGTTCTGAATATGTACCGCCGTCCCCCCTCCCCCCCCCCCAACCCAACACACACACA